>BFEA01000357.1:223671-266250 GCA_003427395.1 Chara braunii | reverse complement strand
TAGGTTAGCGAGATTAGAGAATAGAATAGGAAGGCGGTCAAAGCTGTTGTAGAAGGGTTAGATGACACTGTCATTGATGACAACACACGGATCCTCAAGGCAGGTCTCTTGTCCATGCATGCATACATGGACAGCAAACTAGATGCTGTCCAGGATACCCTTGACCAGATATTGAGCACCACGCAGGGAATGGGGAGAGCTTTCCCATCTCCAATAGGTGGGCCGAGTTTCCGGTCTCCAGCTTTCCCCTCGCCGGTCTCCTCACCGGTGATGACTGGCCTTACTAGGTCTCAGATTAGCAGTTCACCAAGCGGTACTTCAGCAGCAGCAGCACAGACTGTTGCTTCTTAATCTTTCGGAACAGCGGCTGCTGCTACACAACAGCTGGTCCCACCAACGGGACAGCAGCCTTAGTACCCCAAGACTCCACTGAAGCCACCCTCGACCTTCTCAAGTGATAAGAAGGATGAGGCTCTTGACACGTGGTTGAGAACGGTTCCAGTGTGGGTCAGGGTAAAGAGGACGTTGGTAGAGGAAGGGGTGATCACCGCCGCATCCTACCTGGAAGGTTCGACAGCGCGATGGTTAGATGGATTAGTGGCTTCAAAGGGATTCAGAAGAAACAAGAGTGATTGGGCGAAGACCTATACTTTAGACAGTTTTATGGACTTCGTAGAAGCGCGTTGGCACAACCCACAGCAGGCCCAGCAGGCCACTAATGCTTTGACACAGCTTGATACGAAGAAGTACAGAAACGTGTGCGAACTTACCACCACCGTGGTCCCTGGAGTTCGCTATGATCCGCAGGTCTTAATGACCATGTTCCTGAGATGTCTTCCCACAGACATCCGGAACTTGCTAGTTAGCGAGGCTCACTTCGAGTATCATATGTTTGAGACCTTTAGTAGGAAGGCCTTAGACTTAGAGGCCATGCTAGGAGGTGCTCAACAACCCTGTACCGATGAAAGAAAGAAGAAGAATCCACAAGAGTGGAAGAAAAAGGGTAGTAGATTGATGATGGTTGATTCCAATGGGAATCAAACCGAGATCGATGATGTATCTGATCTTGTGGACGGTTCAGAGTTGGACGGCGAGGAGTTAGCTGAGGGTAGCAACCTCGCCTCCTTGGCAAAGGTTAAGGCAGGGGGTCGCGACGAGTCAAGGGTAGACCCAAAACCCCAACAAGACTCTGGCTTGGGTGCGGGCGGGTCTGGATCAAGATGTGTGGCGTGACCGATATTCGCAAGGTGCTTGTGTCAACCGAGGTGAGTATGGTCACCAGCAGCTTACGTGCAAAAACGCGAAGGTAACGCAAAAGATCGGTCCAAAAGATGGCTTTGGAGGATCGTTCTCCCAAAGTGGAACCTCCGCAAGTTCCTGTTCAGGAAATACATCGGGCCAGGAGAAGTTATAGTTGCATCTACTCTTGATGAAGTGGGCGATGTACCCTCCCCACTTCAAGAGTTGGCCGAAGCTATCGACTCTCTTGTCACCCCGATGATACATCTTGACCCAACAATACTATGTTAGTTGGATGCGTTTGAAGCCTTAATGGACTTGCAAAATGAGAGGTCGGCAAGGGACTCTCGCGAGTCTTGGGTGGCACTAAAGGGGAGCCCTTCGTTGTGGAAGTTGGTGTAGGTGGCCGCAAGTGTGGTACCTTCGTAGACATCGAAGGTTGGGAACTTAATCATAAGTCGCGACTACGTTGAGAGACTGCGCCTAGGGGACCGGGTGCAGCGCCTTAGTAGACCAGTAGCATCTACTTGGGCCAATAAAGAGCGCATGTTGGTTAAAGACTACGTAAAGGATGTAATTTGCACCTTCTACTATGGAGGTTGGGAACTTAGTCATAGGCTTTCGTTCCTAGTCATCTACGACTTACCATTCGACATGTTGTTGGGTATGTACTACCTCAAGGTTGCCAAGCCTCGGCTTGACTGGGACTGAAAAGTGCTTAAGCGACCACTCCCCCCGACGCAAAAAACCTCCTCCTACCTGTAGCGTCGTTGGCAAAAATGGAATTTGCGTCAAGAAAATGGAAATACGCCAAATCGGTGCGGCGATGATTTCGCGATCAAAATGATTTTTATTTTTTTTTATTCTGATATCTTTCCTTGAAAGATCACGGCCTAATCTACGGTCCCTCAATTTTTCAGAATTTGTACAGCATTCTCTTGAGCATGAAAAATCGTCGAAGTTGCGGCTTGCAAATGGCGGGATTGGACCCGCCAGTGACGAACGGTCGCTGCCCCTCCGAAGAACCCGACCCTAACTCGCAGGGCCGAGGGTTTTTGGCTGTCGGGGGAAGTGGCGGTTTAAGCATGTACTACCGGAAGGGAGGACAGTCAGACTTGCCAAGTACAAAGCTAGCAGTCTGATAGACACTTACGGATGTATGTGTGCAGCAGCCTTCTATAACTATTATAAACAGAACCAAGAGGAGGGTATGTACTTAGTCTTTGTCTCTGAGAAACGGGAAGCCGTTAAAACACCTCCAGAGATAGAAAGTGTCGTCGCAAAATACCCTGATCTGTTTGAAGAGCCTTCACGAGTCGCAGACAGGGAGGTTGTCCATGCCATAGAGATCATCCTTGGGAGCAACATACCCAAAGGGAGAATCTATAGGATGGCTCCGGCCGAGTTGGACGAGCTTCGTCGGCAACTGAAAGAGCTTACAGAGAAGGGTTGGATACGGCCTAGTACCTCCCCCTTCGGCTCACCAGTCTTGTTTGTCCCGAAGAAAGGGGGGATATTGAGGATGTAAATTGATTATAGAGGCCTCAATGCCATCACCGTGAAGAACGTAGAGCCTCTACCACACATCGTTGACCTGTTGGATAGGGTGCAGGGATGTAAGTACTTCACTGAGATATATTTGAAGTCCGACTACCATTAAATTGCCATTAGACCTGAGGACCAGCACAAAAGCACATTTCAGACCAAGTACGGTCTATATGAGTTTGTGGTGATGCCCTTTGGCCTTTTTGGCTAGAAGAAGACTAGTGCTAAGTAGTACAGCAATTCTGGTGGCCTAACATGCTGGATGATGCAAAGAAGTATGTACAGACTTGTCAGGTCGTCTATCAGCGGGACAAGCCGCGGACTCAAGCTTCGCTTGGGTTGTTGAAGCCTCTACCCATTCCTGCTGGTCTGGGACAGAGTGTTTCCATGGACTTCATGGATACCCTCGTGACCAGCGAGAGTGGCAAGAGGCATATCTTCGTCATAGTTGATAGGTTTATGAAGTACGCTAGACTCATTGCCTTGCCGGAGACAGCCAGGACTGAGCACGTCATCAAGTTATTCATGGATAACTGGGTGCGTGACTTTGGACTGCCAAGGACTATCGTTAGTGATAGAGATGTCTGCTTCACCAGTGAGATGTGGAAGAAGGCTGCAGAACAGATGGGCAGCCAACTCCAGATGACTTCAGGGAATCATCATGAAGTCAACGGGCAGGCTGAACAAATGAACCGAGTGGTGCAGCATCTGTGGAGGCACTATATAAAGCCCAGCCAAGATGACTGGGATGAGAAGTTGTTTCTCATCGCCAGTCTGTACAACAATGCTGTACACAGCACCACCGGTGTCACTCCGAATCAGCTGCACTTGGGGTGGAAGCCTAGATCTGCTCTAGACTTTCTCCTGCCTGAGAACCAACCTGCTGCAACTCTTGGAACCATTGAATTTGGCGTCCAGTATGAGAAGTTGCTGCAGCAGGCTGTCGAACATACAAAGAAATCTCAGGAAACTATGATTGCTTCTGAGAACAAGTATCGCCGACAGTCGACCTTTCAGGTCGGGGAACGTGTCTGGGTTTAGGCTAGCGAGTTGGGCCAGGGTTCGGCATCTCTAGGAAACTAATGCCCCAATATTTTGGCCCCTGGGAAGTCTTAGATATTGTGGGTAGTGAAGAGGATGGTCCCTCGTACGTGATTCGTAACCCTGGTCACCTACGCACTTACCCTGTGTTTCACGCCTCAAAGCTTGCACGTTTCGCTGAGACACAGCAGTTCCCATCAAGGAGATCTATGCTGCCCCCAACCATGGATGGCCACGTGAACGTCGACGACATCTTGGACCACAGAGACATGCCTGTTCCCAAGCCAGCTGGCAGGGGAAGACCGCCTAAACCTATCAGAGAGTACAGAGTCCGGTTCAGGCATCATACAGATCCAAAGGAAGATCGTTGGTTCACAAGGGAGGAACTTGTCAAGACAGCTCCTCAGATCATGGCTGAGTACGAACGTAAATTGAAGGGGAAGGCACCGGCATAAGAAGCATCTCAGCGGACTTTCGAAGCTTAAAGGGGATGGAATGCGAGGAATAGGCCCTCGCGGGGCCCTTATCAGACATGTACATGTTCTGGGCAGAGGCCCTCAGCAAGCCCTGTGCCCCCCCTAAGTGAAGGCAGGCCTGAATATTCACAAGAGGCCAAAATTTGACATTTTTCCATATGTGGGTACTCAGGCAGTTATAGCACGCCAGTTGGTTGCAAGGAAACGTGAGCCTCTCGGCTCTTTCCAGAAGGTGTGTTCTGCGCCGTACAGTTGAGCCTCGGGCAGACACATTGCAAGGCAGATACATCACGGAATGGCCACCTGCCCACGAGAAAGCAGCATTGGTGATGTACCTGCCTCGGGGCCCGTTCAAATGCAGCAAATGGCTGAAGTCTGAAAATCCTGGGCATGCCCAATCGTAAAGGGTCCAGGCCCGCAACTGTAGAGAAGGGCCTGGGCACAGGCACTGGGGCCCGACCGGAAGCTACTGGAAGCTTCTGAGCCAGGCCCACACGCAGCAAGCAGGGCTGCAGCCAGGTTCAGGGATTCTGTCCCAAGCTGGCAATGCGGTCACGCTGCTGCGCTGCTGTGCAAGTGGCTGCGTGCTGCGCTATTCGGCCAGGGGCGCACACGGGCGCTGGAGGTGAGGGCGCTGCAGGGGCAGGGGGGCGCTAGCAGCCATAGCCGGGCTGCAGGGCGCGGGGCAGGTAGAGGGCGACAGGAGGGTCTTCGGGAGGAGGTCCAGAGAGAGAGAGTGGGTGTCAGCGAGTGATGAGGGAAGACGAGATACGTTCCTGGTGCATGAGGGAGGTCGGTTATGGTGTTGACGTCATGCACATTGGTCTTCAAAGTCGAAGTGAGCCTGTTGCGTGAATGCGGCTGTAGTAGATAGGCGAGTAGTTTAGGTTGGGTGCTGGGCGCCAGAAAGAGAGGAGCGACATTGAATACTGTGTTGGTGTGGCCTACGGGCCTGAACATTGGCTCACGAGTTCATTGTATTGCTCTTATTTGGATGGAATCTCGGTGCATTTGTGCTCTCTGATTGTACATGACTATCTGGACATCTGCGTGATTATGCAACTTGGTTTTCTGTATATCGCTGTCGCTCATATTCCATGCATAAGCTGTTCACTGAATTTTAATTCAGTCTTCTCTTCCCGAAACATTGATGTAGATGTAGATACTTCCGGCAATACTTGCAATTGGATGCATGCAGGAGAGTCCGAATGTGAGTCTTCTCTGAGCTGTTCACTGAGGTTTAATTGAGTCTTCTCTTCCCGAACATAGATATAGATGTAGATACTTCAGGAACTTTGGAGTGTCGTTGGAGTGAAGTGAAAAACATGAAGGAGAAGAAATATTGATATAAGTCGATAATGAACACATAAGTGGTGTACCAGCAGTTAAACAATTATATTTTCGTTTCACCTACGTAACCCCAATTGTGATCCAGCTTCGTACATCTCTGCCAGCTGATGAGTTGCTCCAGAGCTTGGGCTGCAGCTGTGCACGGAGAGAGAAACAAATGCACTCTGGTTGATCACCTCCCGTCCTGTCTCACACTACTTGGGAAGGCGAGCCCAGAACTGTTGCACACCGAGTCCAAACAAAGGCCTTCTGCTATAACCCCATGATGCAGAACCAGAACCAGGATCTTAAACCACCACTACCTTTCAGAGTGGAAGGCTAAGTCGTGAACATAACCTATACCGCAGTCTTTGGAGGCCAGGCACCACCAGACCAAAATGGCGCTGCCAGCCAAAACGGAAAAAAAGGTCCCGCTGGTGCTTCGGCAAAGCTTGGTGTGCAGTCCTACTCTGGCCCGGCAAAAACAGGCTCGGAGGTAGTGTTGGTTTAAGAAGCTGCAATGTAAACACTGTTCACCATGAGGAATTGCACTGCCAGCTGCAGACTAGGATCTATGGACAATTACAAATTGAACGCCGATGTTGCAAACTATCAACTCCTGTCACACTTTGACTGCACAGTCAGAGCCTCTGAACAAGTCCTGAGCTAGGCTGTTTGCCCGTGCACAGGGGAACGGACTTTCTGCCTGGACACATGCCGAGCAGCTCGGCCGGGCAGGTAAGTCAATTGAAGCTTACAGACAACGATGAAAGTCACAACGTCCTCCAACATGCATGCCACTCAGAATCCAGGATACAAAGAGACACGCCATGTGCCGGTAGGAAGGGGAATAAGGAGAGGAGGAAGAGGAAGAAGAAAGTGGAAGAAAGACAAAGACAGGTGTCCCGAACACGACTTCATTCGAAAGAATAGAACATGAAGAACAAGTGGAAACCGAAATTCCCACAGGCGTTGCATCCCTAGATTCCCTACCGGTTTCACCTGGCACGCCAACCAGGATCATCAGGGGCGTAAGATGATTTGGAAAGTCACAACGTCCTCCAACATGCATGCCACAGGGGAACGGACTTTCTGCCCGGACACATGCCGAGCAGCCCGGCCGGGCAGGACCTCGAGGTGGGGTTCCCGGCGGCCCCCCCAGTGTAAAATCAAAAATTTGAAAATCTGGGAAAAAAGTGTGTTGTGTAGAATTCCAGTGCAAACAATTTTTGGCTGCAGATCACCTCGGAGATGAGAAAGGAAATTAAAATATCCCATTAAGCCCAATTTATACCCCCTCCTCCTTCCCCTCAACAAGCAACACTGAAAGCAGAAAAAGCCCAGATGTGGGCTGCGTCCAGTGGGTGCAGAGAAGCCAAGAAGAAAAAAGTTCCTGGAGTTCTTACATGCCCGGGGGTACCCTGGGCGGGTGGACAGCCGGAGTCCCCTGGTAGCCTGGGTCCTGAAAGCATATACTTACATTAGGACTTTCCTGCATGTATCTGACCACAATTACGTGTGGTCATGCATCTATCTAACTGTCATGGCTTTGTGAATGGAGCAATTGCAATTTGAACAGCCAACAGCAGTCACTATCAACTGCTGTCTCACTCTATGCAGTTGTGGTCTCACGACCACTCCCGAGAGCATAGTCACATTAGGGCCTTACTGCATGTGTCTGGCCAGAGTAGTGACTGGTCCTTCCTGATCAGCTGGAAAAAGTCCTACTGTCAATATGTCCTGAGACTGTTGAATTAGCAACGTCATGCACCTGTCAGTTCTTCCAGACCCAATACGATGTCAGATCTGTGGGTGAGCAGAGCCCTAGCCAGCCTTATGTCAACGAATTGAAATTACATCTGCATTTTCAACTTTGGCATTCCTTTGCATTGAATGTAGCAGTAGACTAGTAGTCTATTTTTGCACTATTACCATTATAGCCTTTTTATAGGGGGCAAAATGGGGCAAAAAAAATGCTCAGACGTGCTGCGCCAAAAAGTAGCCTGAAAGGCTTCTAGAAGTTGAAATCCAGTTACACGTGAACGTCTGAGTTGCTTTTTGGTGAAAGATGGGAGCAACCCTGACCCCTTCTCTTTCCCTAACTGCTCATCTTACTGTGATCCACTTGTTCCTGCATCAGGCGCCCTTTTACCAACACCCACGTACTCTCACATTGCAGTCCTTTTTCTAATGCCCCCTCACTCTGTCACTCTCTTGCCAACTCCTTCTTTTACGCCATTCACAATAAAAAATTTGCCTGGGTTCCCGATCCAACGTTTGCACTTCATTTGCCCTCTCTCTGAAGCTGCCTCTAGTAATTGGTGCCATGCCCCTCAGCACGATGGCACTCTCGCCCCCATCATTGGATACAAATGGGTTGTTGCCCCTTTGTCCCTCGGCCTCTTCAGCCTCCTCTTATCTCAACCCCTTCTATCTCCCACCTTGCCTCATGTACTGCTGCCGGGTCTGTTCCTGCATCAGGTGGTCGAGCTCACCTTGCGCCCCTTTTACACTACACCCCTTTTTCGGATGCCCCCTCACTCTGTCTCTTGTGCCAACACCTTCAGTTAGACCATTTGTGTTTCCCCAATTCAAGTTGGTACCGCATTGCATTGCCTCGTCTAAGTCGTCTTTGACGTTGTTGCTGGTAATTTGTGTGGCATCACGGTTGGTCTTGGGCAAGTGACAGTGTGGTGGGTACGCCTTCTGCAATGACTCTACACCAATGTTGCCAATGCAGACATGACACCTGACATTCGGGAGCTCGAATTGGAGAATCCCAGGATAGGTGCTGACCTTTCACAGCCCCCAACCACACCAAGCTCGTACAAGTGCGTAAGGTGGTCCAGCCAATGACGTTGTGCCAAGTGTTACAGTTACCAGAAATGATTGCATTGCACTCTGACCCTCAAGCAGCTCTAGCGTTCCTGTCTCTGACAAATTGATGCCACTGACGCATGTTCAGCTTTTTAACTTCACAGAAGTGGCCTTGAGTGTTACTCCAGACGTGACCTTACCTGTATGGACCCACTACATGCATTCTCGCCAGCGCCACTATCCTAAGCATGTGACGCATCTCTCTCAGTGGTTCCGAGGCAGGCTGCAATGGTGCATGTATCATCCACTTTCTTCTTTGTCCCCAGGAAGCTCTGGTCTTGCCGCTGCTTGCTCATCTGCTAGCGATAGATGTGTGGTTTTTCCACTGCTGCAGTGAAAACTGCAACAGTTTCAACTTGCGCAGTTTCCTCTGTTGGCGTCACCACTGCTACTGCTTCCGCTGCTGGAGTTCCAGTGCAGACAACACAACCACCTGGCCGATGCTCATGTTGTTTATTTAAAACCCCTGCCCAATCAACCCCCCATTCCTCGCTTTCTGTGCTTGGCCGCATACGGCTGTGTTGCTCCTCACCCCCTCCATCTCCTTCACTGTCTCGTTTACGACCAGACTCTCCTGCTCCCGTTGTCCCATCTTCATAGTTGGAGACATGCTCATCTCCAGTTTGCCACACCACAACTCTTCTTATTGTGAGTCGTCGACAGCATGCACAGTATCGTCACTTATCTGGATACCAGCAGCCTGTTTCTTTGTCCTCCCCGAATCTCTCCGTATCTGCTCCACAGTTTGTTGTTGTTCCCTTACCTCAAACGGTCATATCTACCCCTGTGTCCCTGCAGACAGTCCAGCTTCCGCCAGGCAGTAACGGGACCTTTTTTCATGCTCTACAGCATTGGAGATTCAAAACTGTCCTCATTCAGGGTGCATTCTCCACTCATGGTGCCGTCCCCTCTCAGGTGATTTCCTTTGCAATGATGAAACTGTCTGCACACTTATTGATGTCAAGGATCACATCTCTGCACCTGTGCTGCAGTAGCACGATGTGTCAACGCCCTGCGACCTTCTCCTCTGCACAGCTACAGACACTTACACTCGGCAGGAGACTTGTGCGCAGAAGGCGGCCATCCTTTCCTAACTGCGTACATCGTCCGCATCTGGACATCATATGTCAACTTCGTATGCATGGAAGTTACAATGAATGCATGGTCTTCTTTTATGCCCAATCTTCCTTCCTGTTGGACTGCAAGGGACATGCCATTTGCCGGGATTCTTTGTTGGGCATGCTTCATGCCAGCTGGCGTGGCAACTGTTCTTCTGTGAATGCTCAGCTAGGCCGTCCATGTCAAACCTACCTCATCCCTACTGTACATGTCCTCTCTGTCTTCAAGAACAGACTGACCCTTGAGTCTTCTTTTCTCTTCCCTCCCTTTGTCTTCTTTTACTTTGTCTTCCTCCCACCCTTCTTCACTCTTTGTCTGCTCTCCCTTTACTCTGCCTCTTTTCCATAGCATTCAAGTGGGCTGTTACGGCACACGGGGATGTGGGCAAGTCTGCATCCACTTGGCGAGCCTTGTACATGAGACACGCAGTAAAGCGGGAGCTAAAAGGATAAATGAAAGAGAAACCATGTAAAAACAGTAAAAAGCCAAAGTAAGCAAATAGAAGAAAGAACTGCACAGGAAAATAAAATAAATGTTTTCGGTGTGCTTCACGCTGCCTGCATTTTTCTCTTCGTTTGTTTTGCCAAGTGAGCTCTTCTAGTTGATAGACATGTACACATTAAACCTGTGTGATCTCGTTGTTTGTCTTTTGCGATGGCAGAAGTTGAAAGCTGTACACTTTGAGGAAGAGGAGATGCTCGTGTTTCCTTTGCTATCCTGCATGAAGTTTGAGCCAGGATTACAGGAGTCTCTGGTCGCAAAGTTTGTCGAGGTAATGGATGCATCTTCGTCTACGCTTCTCCCATTCCTCTTATCTGCTCTCTCATCTCAGGATATGGATCAGTACACTATGGTGCTCCAGATGTGCCTTGAACGCGATCCTGCAGTGTTGGCAAAGATGGCAAATTGTCTGAAGACAGCAGGGTCAGACTATGACCATGTCTGGAGGATCATTCAGCAGAGGAAGCCTATGTTTGCCAGTCTTGTGAATCTTGTGGGGACCTGGTAGTTTTTTTTTTCAAACTCTGCCAAATCCCGTCCATCAGGAAGTTTACTGATTTGTTGAATTGTCAAGGGATCAAGACCTGGTACCCAGCTTGCAGCTTAATTGGAATGGTACAAACATGTATGTAGTTCTTGAGAAATCAATCAAGAGTTCAAATCGTGATGCCATCAGATTAAATCAACGTGATCAACCCTCAGGTGGGCAGTGCTGGAGAGAGAAAGCAGACGCATCGGCTGGTGACATGCTTTCTGCCTAGCTGTCTCAGCTCGTGGAGTAGCCATTTTGCATGGAGAGAGGAAGCAGACGCATCGGCTGGTGACATGCTTTCTGCCTAGCTGTCTCAGCTCGTGGAGTAGCCATTTTGCATGGTGTGCATCATGGCCTGTACATAGAAGCGACATTCACTTTTTTCTCCGACGTAAACCACCAGAACACCCGGGCCTGGAAGTGCTGCACTGCGAACCAAGCTTTTCTGAACCCTCCAGCGGCGCACTTTTTTGTCATTTTTGGACGTTGCCGCTGGTCATTCCGGTCCCGTAGCCCGAGCCCTGAAAAGGTCGGAGTAGGTGACAAGCAAACCTCCACAGGGCTGCGACCATGTACTAGCAGTTTAAGTCTGCAGCAACCTCTGGGTCCTGGATTGGCGTATGCTCATGAGCTGCCATTATGACTCCGGTTGCTTCCGCCTGCTGAATGTCAGGGTTGCATCATTGCAGCTGGGCCTGCCCAGCACCTTGCATGGACCTGCCTCGGCAGGGTGGCCTGTGGTGCACGTGTCGCACAGAGCATGAGCCGAGGAGGGTAGAGGACGTGGTGAGATGGGGAGACACTCAGAGGGAGAGAGTGGTGAAGGCACAGTAAGAGAGAGAGATGGGGTAAGCCAGAAGTGCAGAGGTGGAAGAAGGAAGAATAAGGAAAAGTGAGCGCATTGTTATGGTATGTGTGAGCTGAGAGTGCACGGAGGCCTGGGTTGACATGATGTTTACATTTTTTTGGTCACACGGGCATGGGGAGGAGGAGAGAGAAAGAGACAGGACGAGAAAGATAGCAACAAACAGGGACGGGAGACAGAAGACAGACAGGGACAGATGAAGAGAAGGTGCCAGAAGTGCAGGGGCAATTGCAAGGGGGGATGGAGTTCTGTTGATTTGGCGCTTCACTGCATAGCTGGTGTGATGGTGGCTATAGCACATAGCTTGCAGGCTGTCATTCTTAAGTCAGTGTGTCATCGGTAGGAAGTATTTTCAGCGACAGTCTGTCGACGGTTGATCAAGTTCTCTATCTGTCCGTATCATTACTGGAGATCTGAATTTCAAGGGAGAGACAGGTAGTCGATGTGAAGTTGGGGGGAGATGAGGGGTTGCAGGGGTGAGAGGGAGAGACTGCCCACGTGGTGCTCCCAGCATATCAGCCTCTCAGCATCTCTCTTAAAGTTCCCCTCCTTCTCCCCCCCTCTTCTCCCCACCACCACCACCAAACAATGGGTTTCTAGGTGGCACTGACTTGGCCACAGGGGGCACCCCTTTTGACCACATGGTCAGGTGGTTACTGAAGGCAATCAGTGTTCTTTATGGAAATCAGCAGGTGGAGCTCAAGCAGTGATAGTGTATATTGATTTGAAAAGTACCCCAAACGAGCACTGGTGACCAGTGGAGTATACTAAGGCTTTTGGGACAACCATGATCAAGGAACTTGGCAATTCTGTGAGGTATGGAGAAGTGCAGTGCTACATTTTGGTGGGTGCGGTCGCAGTTTCGCAGTGTTTCTGGTGCTTGCAGGCTTACGGCGTTCCTAGTGCCACTCAGATTCAGAGTGGTCCTGTGGTGATCCGGCTGTATGGTTGATTGCAGGTTTCACGGAGATGTGCAGTGCACATTTTGCTGGGGGTTCTCGCAGAGTCACGGTGTTCTTCGTGCTCGCAGGCTCACAGTGTCCCTGGTGCTTGCAGTTCACAGGGTTCCTGGTGCTCGCAGGTTTGCAGTGTGCATGGTTTTTGCAGAGTCACAGTGCTCCTGGCACTTGCAGGCTCACAGTGTTTCTGGTGCTCTCAGCTTCAATGTTCCTGGGGTCGGCCTGGTGTACGATTGGTTGCAGGCCCAGGTTCGGATACCAATGTTCCTTAACAGCTGACTCAGGTACATGGTAGAAGCTTGATTTCAAACTCCTGGTAGAAGCCTGCTTTCAATGTTCCTGGGCTCGGCCTGTGGGGGATTTATGTTGGATGTCACGGTTTCTCCACTCCTATCTTTGGTCGCACGATGGTCTAGCCTGTGCTTCTTTCTCCCTCCAGGAGTAGGAAAAGGGTTGGCTAATTAGGTGTGATTGATGCCTGTGGGGGCACAATGGAATATAGAACAGGATGGAGGCATACACGTGCTCCAAAGAAGAATGTGTTTCTTTCAGGATGAAGACGAATGCCATTTTGCTGGTTATTTATTGGGTATCCGTTGGTGGTCCTTGCTAGAAGAAGCTATTTTATTATACTTTGATGCCATATTGGCAACAGGGAGCCAAGTTAAGGATCACTTGACAGAGAGCTAGGTTAAGGGTCTCTCGAAAGAGAGGCAGGCTAAGGATCCCTTAGCAGAGAAAACCACCAGTTTGGGCCCCAGCCAAACCAAAACTTGTGGCTGTACAGGGTCCACTGAACTGGTGGTTAAACCACAACTACCTTTCCCAAGCAACTTTGAGAATCGAAAATGCGACATTCTGCGTTCTTCGGAGGCTTCGGGCTATGGGACTCGATGGCTGGTGCAACCAGCCGAAATGAAAAAGAAACGCCCGCCATGCTGGTGCTTCGGCGAAGCTTGGCGCGAACTGTGAATCTGCCTCGGCAAAAAGAGGCTTGCTCGGAGGTAGTGGTGGTTCAAGGGTCTCTTGACAGAGAGTCAGGTTGAGGATCTCTCGACAGAGACACAGGTTAAGGATCTCTCATTCATTTCTCCTCCTCCAAGTGCAACCACATCTCAGCATGGGACATTCTGCTGCGGCTTTCAGCTGCTGTTTCTGGTCAGCTGCTTGTTTTCTTTTGATGGTATCCCATCGCTCAGCCAGTCCATATACTTGTAATTTTCCAGCTATCAAGAATCACAGATGTCGAACAATTGAATTGGAACATATGATTTGCAAGCAGGTAACGCAGACAGTGCTGGTCGTATTGTTGTTGAGACCCATCACCTGGAGATTCTGAAACCACGAAGTCAAGCGTAGAGGAACGCTGTGAAACAGTTTAGGTATCAAAGAATTGGAACATATGATTTGCAAGCCGGTATCATAGATGTTGCTTGCCGTATTGTCGTTGAGACCCATCACCTCGAGATTCTGAAACCACGGAGTTGAGTGTAGAGTAGAGACGCTGTGAAACAGAGCGAGTGAAGCGGTTAGATGACCCGAGCACCCATATCGAAGAGAGTTGGAGGCGTCTAGAAACTGGTGCCACGCATGTGAGAGGGGCTTTGAATCGTTCCTTTTGTTCAGTCATTTCTTTCCCCTATGGACAGGGGTAGCCATGTCAGACGGATGTGGCATAGTTGGAAGTCGGCTCTCCTCCGAGTTTGAGCTTTGCATTGTGTGAGTGACCGGTTGAGTTGTGGAGAAAGAGAGACAGGAGCGATTGCTACTGCACTGCGAGACTGCATTTTTTTAAGTGGAGGAACGATTACATGGGCGAGACAGGGCTTGGCAGCTGTTGGCTTTTGAATCGATGGAGATCACAAAAGGAGAAATTAACTCTGTTGAACCCAGGTGTAGTGTAAATTGCAGTAAGGCATTTACTTTCGTTTGTCAGTTGCACATTTGCTGTTTGCTCCCTACTTGGTGCAAAAGCAGGAAGAACTCGTCATGAATTTTCTGGAAAGGCGAGTTCTCAGAATTTCGGGCCTGTTTTTGTTTTGGTTACTTTCTTCTTTGTTCCGCGTCAACGAGCTGGATCGAGTTATGGAGGACGCAGTTCATGCGCTTTTGCCTCCCATTATGTTGATGCGAACAACCGTGGAGGAGAGGAGACTCGTTATTCCTGGCGCCGTTCTACTCGTTGGGTGCATATCGTAGCGTGAAACAGGAACGAGACGGCCTGTGATGCAGTCTTTGTCATATTTCGATTTCCTTTTATGTTTTTCCAGGTATGGTATGGGTTTCGCCTGCACAGGGATTGTTCATAAGTGCTTTTGCCTACTCCCTGGTGCGAATGGATGGGGAGACGACGGGGAACCCTCCATGCTTTTTCGCACAAACGCAAGTCGTAGAGGAAGGTGTGTTGGAGGTCGTGATTGATGCCTAATTGCTGTATATCAGGGTTTCCCTGCCAGAGCTGTGTAATATATATCAACCAGTCATACGCTCTCTGTTCTGTGCTGCTGCCTTCAGCTTTTCTCCCCTTTCTCTGTGCACACTCCTCTCTGCAAAGTCCTTGCCCATCTACCCATCTTCCAAATATCCCTTCCTCTTCCCCTCATCTCTTTCAATTCTTTTTTCTCCGTGGGCAGGACGTGTTCCTTTTCAGCATTAGCACCACCCAAGGTTTCATGGAATCTATCTCCACATTTTCTGTCTGGTTTGGGTATAACAGGCCTGTTTTGCTCGAGCACACTTGGAAATGATCTAAAGACTCTCTCTGCAGGCAAAGTCAATTGACACCCACCCCTGTGTAAAGACTTGTAACAGCTGGCATTGTAGATGATGAGGTGCACGTTGCCTATGGTGGAGGAAGTGACTATTTACCGGGCCGTCTCCTCTGGAACATCCATGAAAACGGGAACGATACAGGGGAGCTCTGCCGCGGTGCCCGGTCAAGGTGGGCATGGGCAAACTAAGATTTGGCACGATTCGCCGACTTCCTTTCCCTGCCTGTGGTGGGTGCATTTCCTTCGTACTGGCATGCGAAGGGCCCCTGCCCAAGGAGGCCGTGTGCAAATTAAGATTTGGCACGATTTGCTACTGGCTTTTGTCCTCTGCCTGTGGGTTCACGTCCTTCGTACTGGCATGCTAAGGGGCTTGTGTTCCCAAGAGTTAGAGGAGGTGACTATTTAGCGGCGGGCTGTCTCCTCTGGGGCATCCATCAAGATTGGAGCGATACAGTGAACATTACTACCATGGTCCCTGCTCGAGGAGGACATGCTCAAATTAAGATTCGGTGCAATTTCCCAGCCCTCTTCCCCCCTGCCAGTGGCTTCCTTTCATTCATACTGCCATGCTAAGGATGACCTCCCATCGGAGCGGCTGCGGTTCTGATGTTTGTAAGAGTTATTTTCGTCTCCCCAAGGCTGGTGGAGGGAGTTTTCACCTCCCTTCCCGAACTTCGAACTCGTAGTGACCATTGGATTGTTTATTTTGACTCCATTTTTCTAACATTTGCGTTTGAACCCGATGATGCCTTTGTGGTTCGAGCGTCTTTGATTTTGAAAACAAGGGGGGGGCATTGCACAGAGCGCACGGAAAGATAACCTTCAGCAGGCCCGGGCTGGGCTGGGCTGGGCTGCTCTGCTCTTCTCAAGCTTGTAAGAGTTGTAGTTGTTCGGAACTTGCCTCCCCAAGGTGGGTGGAGTTCTCGACCTCCCTGCCCCCTCTTCAAACAGTTGGTGACCGACCATTGGTTTATTTATTTTGATTCCAGTTTTTCCTTTTCGCGTTGGAAGTTAGGGCCCGATGACGTGACGCCGTCGAGTGAGCGAGGTTTGCGCATCTTTGAAGTTGCAAAGGAGAAGGGGGGCCAAAGGCTGGGCCCAAAAAGCTTGAAGGTCATTCACCCGGTAAGAGGATTGAATCCAACCCTGGCCTTTCTTTCCGACTCTTCGGGTTCCTTTTCGTTAGTTGTTGGTCCGTCAAGATATTTTTTTGGGGAAGCCACAGCTGTGGTTGCTGACACAAACGAGAGAGGAGAGAGCGTCAGTGGCTGGCTCATCAGCGTTTCCTCTCTGTGTCTGAGGGTTTCGGGTTTTGGACTTACATACTGCAGACATTCTAACTCTTGAATTTTCTGTTTAGGATGCTATCCCTGTATCAACAACCTCTATAGCTTGTTGAGAGAAAGGCAAGGCCTCCTGCGGCCTTTGTAATTTTTTAATCCATTATTTGAATCAATTTGAGAGCTTTTGATCTGGTGTTTGGAAGAGCAGACAGATCCGGAGCAGCATCTTTCAGTAGTCAGTAGGAGGAAATCAGACAGAGATAGAAGGAAATGAGGAAGGTGTCATGTGATGGTGGTGGTGGGTTTCTTCACTGGCACATTTCTTCAATTTGATTCATTATTCGGTTTGACGGCACAGCTGTTTGTGTATGTGCACCTATATGCCTGTCATTGCCTGGAATTGGCATTGTCGATGTCTTTGCAGTTCTGCAGGAACGCTCATCTTTTGTATGGTTGTTTCCTTTTCTTCCGGAAGGCCATCTTTTTCTTTTGTATTTGTTTCTTTTTGTTTCCTTTTTGAAAGGGGGCCGGGCTCCTGCCCTTGGCATTTCATCTTTGAACTGGCTGGCCACAGGTGATTCAGAATTATTTTGTTCTGCTCATCTGATTGCAGTCATCTGGATGCAAACTTGGGTCTGTATTTCAAACAAGTTTCAACAGTTGATGGGTGTACCGAGTGAGCGAGCTGGGCCCATTGGCGAACCCCAACTTCTTTTTGCCTTTCCTTGATGAAGCATGGATGTTCCTCACATCCGGATGATTATTTGAAAGCCAACAAGAGTCACGACCATCCACTGTCTTCTGTACTTTGTTGTGCAGCGAGCCATGGATTGTCATACTGTGATGTATATTCTCATCTCCCTTAAACCCCGTTACCTACTACTCCTGCCCTTTTACAGGTGGTTCATTGGATTGAGTATCCAATGGTGAAAGGTCTCTTTTTCTCGGTCAGAGAGGTGTTCTTGGTCCGAACTTCCAATAGGTAGTGATCATGTAGAGGGGGGAGGGGAGGGGGGAAAGAAGGAAGTGGGCAGAGCAGATAGACGAAAGCAAAACCAAATGAGCACAGTGCATCTCATCAGAGAAGTCAAACGCTGTTGCCACCATAAAATACGAAGTAGAATCGGAACATGACGAAGGGTAAGAAGAAGAACAAGATACAAAGAGGAGATGGGCAAGCTCGATGAGGAAGAGGAGGAGAGTTTGCAATGATGATGATGACGACGATGACGATGTGGAGGTCGTAGCAATGAAGAAGAAGAATTTGTAAAAAATTGCAAAATCGAGGCCAATCTCTCAGCGTCTATGCTTCCAAAGTGAGCATCACAGCACCTTCACGACATGCCAAGCTCACAGAAGTTACACATTGCAAGATGTGTTTGGCCTAGTTGCACTCCGGACTTATCATCATAGGGCATACGGCACGCGTGCATCCAGCTCACCATCCACCTGAGCAAGAGGGAAAATGTGCTTCCCGGCATTTAGTCTCAGCACTTAGTCTCAAGTTACGTGTGCTTCTTGGCACTTAGTCTCAAGTTAAGTTTGCTTCTTAGCACTTAGTCTCAAGTTAAGTGTGCTTCTTGGCACCCAGTGTCATCACATCACGGCCAGACGCTTGCAAGACAATAGCAGCTAAATGAATCTGCACATCTAGCTCCCCCCACAGCTGAGGTTACAGGATGGCGCTACACATCCCGGCATTAGCCCGACGTCCTCCACCGTGCAAGAACGGATTCGAACCGGCGACCTCGGCCTCAAGAGCCTGCAAGGCTGTAGTGTCCAACTCAACACACACCACACACAACACCACACGGACAATAGGTCATCTGGAGGGGTGCTTCATTTTTTTCGCTCTTCGGCTATCAGTTTTTTCCTGGATTGCGATTTTGGTGGTTGTCTTCCTTCATCTACCAATGTTCCAGCAGTTGGAATTCCATCTCATTCCCATGCAGTGGCAGTTCCTGGGTGAAAAGCCTGTTGTGCTTGGTATCCTCGGCATTATAGTTGCATTCCAGGGAGCGTTCGATGTTATGAATCAAGGGTGCTTCAGACTTGACCTGAGTTTTTCTGTCATGCTGGCAAGGATCCTTGCCTTTATCAGGCTGTATGTGTGGATGATGTTCACCATGAGTCCATGTATCTGGACATCTTTGTGTCCATGGATGGATGCATGTATCTGGACATATGTGTGTCCATGGATGGATGATGCATGTATCTGGACATATGTGTGTCCATGGATGGATGGATGGATGCATGCATGCATGCATGCATGTGTGTCTGTGTCTGTGTGTCTGTGTGTCTGTGTGTCTGTGTCTGTGTGTCTGTGTCTGTGTCTGTGTCTGTGTCTGTGTGTCTGTGTGTCTGTGTGTCTGTGTGTCTGTGTGTTTGTGTGTCTGTGTGTCTGTGTGTCTGTGTGTCTGTGTCTGTGTGTGTGTGTGTGTGTCTGTGTCTGTGTCTGTGTGTCTGTGTGTCTGTGTGTCTGTGTGTCTGTGTGTTTGTGTGTCTGTGTGTCTGTGTGTCTGTGTGTCTTTTCAAAATAGGCGGTGTGCAATCCAGGACAAGCCACAATGAAGAGTACATGTACGATTTTTTGGGAAAACCTGTCACAGTGATCTCTTTTCATAACGTACCCTGCAAGGAAATGAGCAATGCGAATGACGAAAAACACAGATTGCAGCACTCCATAGCAATCTAGATAAGCCCAAACTGAAAGCAGATTGCCAGCCGAGACAACACCAAATAAGTATGAGCAAAGCATTGAAGTCAAATGATCATGAAAGCCCTTTCCTCGCCTCCGATTACCAATGTCAACAATGTAGCTCTTCTGCATTGGCGCTCAGCGCCCAGACTAAACAGATAGCTCCTTACACCTGGACCCCTATCTACAACAGGTCGGCTATGATTCGCCCAATCAACACTTGAAGACTCCGTGAAATCAGCCCGCTTCCCCTTCACCAGGTGACAGCCTCATTACATCGCCCCCTCTCCCTGACTTCCTCCACAGTCCCCTCTGCCCAGGACCACTGCCTTCCTTGCACCGCGCCAGTGCCCTTCTCTCCTCTTGTCTGGGCTCATCCGCATGAGTAAGCACTCCAGCAGCGCTGCTGTGCCCTGCCAGGCAGAATGTCTGAAGTGAGATGGTCTCGCTCCCTTTTGTGCTGGCTGCGAGGCTTGCAGCCTGGCTGGACTGGCTGTGCCCTGTCCGAGTACTTGCGCCCCGGTCCCCTTCCGGCATGTGCCTGGGGCCTAACTGTCTGATCCCTGGGCCTCAGCATCTTCAACCACCTGGGGGGTGGACCTTGCCGGTTGGTTGAAGATGCTGCCTGCAGCAACTTCCCACGGGGCCTCCATTTTTGGCTCACTCAGGCCTCACGCAGGCCAAGTCCAAATTCTTGAGGCTCACCTTCACTTAGGGCAGGTACGACCTTTCTGAAACACTTCCGAGGGGCGCAATCCTCGCAACCCTGTCAAAACACACAAAAATTATATTCGTTTGGCCATTAAGTGAATCTGTTATGCTTATTACCAGAAACACAAGATATTATGAACACCTTTGTGGGTTTCATGTGACTTTTGTCAACCATCCTTGCCTGCATCAGGCTCTATGTTTGGATGCTGTTGACTATGCATCCATGTGTCCACACATGTGTGTCTGTGGATGCATAGTATGCATACACGCGCGCGCGTGTGTGTGTGCGTGTGCGTGTGCGTGTGCGTGTGCGTGTGCGTGTGCGTGTGAGTGTGTGTGTGTCTGTGTGTGTGAGTGAGCGAGCGAGTGAGTGAGTGAGTGATGGGGGCCGAAGCCTTGACGATCATATTGCGGCGAAATGCACTGAAAAGTGCACACATGAAAGACTCAAAAGAGGTGGTGTGCAATCCAGGACAAGCCACAATGAAGAGTATTATACGAAGAGCTAGAAAGATGCAATCACTTCCCGTACCATTCAAACCTCCACTTTCTTATAGTGAGAAACAACAACTGATCACAAGGCAGCGAGGGAAAAGGTTGCAAAACACAATGCCGCGAGGAAAAGGCTGCAAAGCACAAGGCAACGAGGGAAAAGGCTGCAAAGCACAAGGCAACGAGGGAAAAGGCTGCAAAGCACAAGGCAACGATGGAAAAGCACAAGGCAGTCGTGGAGCACAGATAAGGTAGTCCACACATCCAACACAAGGCAGTCCATGTGTCCAACGCAGTACATCACCTACTCACACGACTAGTGAACCCCACAGACTGTGGGCTCCCACTACCCGCTGAGCTGGCTAGTCACTCCGAGGAACATCAGCCATCACCCATAGGATACATGACCATTCCGAACCGAGCAGTCCCCCTAATACCGCTGCAGGCACTCCGGAGGAGAAATGACCAACTATTTGGCACTGCTTAGAGGTGCTCACTTCAACACAGAGCAAATGGACCTGCCAGGCTGCCACAACAATGCCGCGGCCCACCAGAGGGGATGAGAGAAGATGATGGAGGAGAGGCGAAGAGCGAAATGGAGGGGAGGGCGGGAAAGAGGAAGAGGAGGATCGTGTGCAGCTGATGGCATGGAAAGGAAAACAACAATGCTACACCCGCGGCACATCTCTTCCTGCCCCCCATCTCTCTCAGGGGAAAAAAAGGGAAAACGGAATCCCGATGTTTGTCCCTGCTCCTCCCGATCCTCCTCCTACTCTGCCCCTTGTCCTCCCTTTCCTCCTACTCTGCCCTTCGTCCTCCCTTTCCTCCTACTCGTCTTGCTTCCGGTCCTCCTCCCATTCCTCCTCCCACCCGTCGTCTTCCCCCTCCTCCTCGCGCTCCTGCCACTCCCTCCTGTTCGTCGTCCACCTTCTCCCGCTCATCGTCGTCTCCCTCCTGCTTGCATTCCTCCCTGTGGTTCGTTGTCCTCCCCATCCTCCTTCCACTCCTCCTCCCCTCATCACCCTGCTCCTCCTCATAGCGGTCCCCCTCCTTCCACACTTCCTCCCGTTCATCGTCCACCTTCCTCCCACTCGTTGTCTTCCCCCTCCTCCTTACACTCCTCGTGCCACTTGTTCTCCTCCTGTTTGTTGTCCTCCCCTTTTTCCTCCTCCCCTCCTCCCACTCATCATCCTGCCCCTTCTGCCTCTCCTCCTCCCATGCCAAATGGAATGAATCTTCTGCTGCAACATGAGGAGATGCATGGTCATAATTGTCTTCCTGTTCGTCATCCTCCCTGTCCTTCTCCTTCCCCTCCTCCCGCTCGACGTCCTGCCCCTCCTCCTCCCGCTCCTGTGCGAAATGGAGTGAACTTTCCGCTGAAACATGGGGAGATGCACGGCCATATTTTTCCATCTTCGTGTTTGTCTTCCTTCCCTCCTCCTTCCCCTCCTTTCCCACTCGTCAGCCCACCCCTTCTCCTCCCGCTTCTCCTCCTGTGCAAAATGGAAAGAATCTTCCGCTGCAACATGGAGAGATACATGGCCATTTTTTTTTGTCTCCCAGTTCGTCGCCCTCCTTGTCTTCGTCCTTCCCCTCCTCCCGCTTGTTGTTCTCCTCCTGTTCGTCGTCCTCCCCTTCCTCCTCGCACTCATCATCCCGCCCTCCTCCTGCACAAAATGGTATGAATCTTCCCCTGGAACATGGGAGGTACACGGCCATATTTTTGTGTCTTCCCTGCATGTTCTGCTGCTGTTCGTCGTCCTCCACATCATCCTTCCCCTCCTCCCGCTTGTCATCCCTCCCCTCCTCCTGCTCCTCCTCCGGTACAAAGTGGTATGAATCTTCCGCTGGAACATAGGAGATACACGCCCATACTTTTTTGTCTTTCCTGCATACGGTGAGTAGCGGGGCTGGCGGGTGGCGAGCGATACAGCGAGGCCCCGGTCGTGCTATCATTGCTATGCACTTGTATTTGAGCATCGATGTGAGCCTGGGCGGAAACATGCATGGCCAGGCCCTCAAAAGAAAATAAAAGACTTGCGAAACGATGTTTGCTATGTCCTTGTATTACAACATTCGATACTTCACGATTGCAGTCCTGCCCAAACGCTGCTCGGCCCACCGGGTCCACTCCTTCCGCAATTTTTCATGCGCCAGTGGAAAGCGTTACGCGAGGACCGCTTTTCGCTTTAGGAAGTATATATAAGAGGAGGGGGATGAACCGGGGGGCGGGGCTGTTGTTGTCGCACTGCTTGGCCATGTTGTGTCGAAGACGGGCGGGCACACGGCTTGTTCCATGGATTTGTCATTGTCGAGGTTTTCTCTTGATGGTTGGAGACGCTCTGTGTTGCACTGCACTCATTGTGGAGTCGATGGAGTCAGCGTCTTGGGGGGGGAGATCGGACTTGGAGGCATGCCATGGCTTGTCGGTTGATGTCTGCGTGATATGCAGGGAAAGGTGGGAGAGGGATTTGTGCTTGCCGATGGTGGAGCATGATGAGTTCATTGAGATATTTTGTAGTGGGCAGGGGATGCTGTACATGGTGAATGCGTGGCGGGATGCAAGGAGGTCGTGGATGGTTGCTGTGGCGTGGACTTGTCCTTGGGGCTCGAGGGGGCGCCACCATTGCGGGTCGGTTTCGGCAGAGCACGGAAGAAGTCGGGGTGGTGGTGGTGGTGGTGCGGATGCAATGAATGTTTAGTGGTGGTGGGCAGCTGTGATGCGGAGGTATTGATATTCTGGGCGGTCGGGGCGTGGGAATGAAAGGTGGGTATAGTCGTCGTTGGTGATGCGTAGGAATGATTTTGCTTGGGCAAATCTCGTGTTTGTAGAGGGGGAAGGTGGTGGGCGGCATAGTCTGTGTATGAGGTTGTCTTTGTAGATGGCAAAGAAAGTGTAAAGATGTGGGGAGAAGGCTGTGTGGTCAGTGGTGAGGAAATCCTCCCAGAGAATCTGATCAATGATGTGTTCAATGTTATCACGGTTGAGGAGAGGGATCCAAGTTTCCTATGCAGGTGGCTGGGAATGGTGGGGAAGTGGTGGAGGGAGTGGCGTCCGCAGAACGGAGGACAACTGCAGTTGTAGAATGCGGTGGTGGTATGGGAATTTGTCCGAGGATATTGTCGTTGAGGTTTATCTGTGAGAGCGATTGTGTTTGTGTAGTGGTGGTTTGTGTTTGTTGAGTGGCTGTTTGTTGATTGGAGGGAGGTGGTTGTGAGGCAAGTTGTTGTGTGTAGGCAGTCGATGTTGTTGTGCGAGTGTTCGCTGGAGTGTTGTGTGTGGGTGGTGGAGTTGTGGCAGCTGGGGGTTGTCGTGTCCAGGAGTTGTTGTTGAAGCTTTGGTTCTTTTGGGAGGTGGGATGTCTGCATGGGAACCTGCAAACCACACTGGGGAAAGGGATGGTCAGAATGTGGCATCAGAGGATTTCTTTGTAGACAATATTGTTTGTTAGATCGCTAGGAGAGTGTAGGGAAAATCGAATGTATGCACAGTCGCCCACTTGAGAGGCAGCGACGTATGGTTGGCCATGTGCGAAGCATGACTGTTGTAGGTTTATTCCTACATGTTTGATGGACTGGCCTTGTGATTTGTCAATCGTGATAGCGAATGCAGGGCGGACAAAGAATTGACGCCTTTGTCATGGGAAGGGAGTTGTTTGGTCAGTGACGAAGAGGAGGACGCATGGGAGGAGAACGGGTTCCAGTGTTGGAAGTTTGTAGGCATGGAGGAGCTTGCTGTTTGTGATGGAGTTGAAAATCAGTTGTGTACCGTTGCAAAGGCCGTTTCGCATTGCAATGTTGCGCAAAAGTATGACTGGTGCGCTTTCTATCACACGAAGCATGTGAGTGGGGAGGGAGGGGATGTCGATTGTGTTGAGCGCATCGATTGAGATGTCGGGGTATTCATCATTGAGGAGGGAGTCAGCATCGAGCGATGTTATGGAAGGTCCAGGGAACTGGTCAAGGATGACAGAGTTCAGCATTGCGACTGTTTTGTTTTGGGGTGATAGTATGAGACGGTCCGCCAGCCATGACGGGTTTTGAGCATTAGTTTGGAGGTCGGGGAATATCCATTGAATGAGGCCTGGGATGCCAGAGTGGACGCCGAGGTATGCGGGGAGTTGAACAGTCGTCGGTGTTGCCTTCGGTGGAGGTTGGAGTGTG
This sequence comes from Chara braunii, assembly GCA_003427395.1. Lineage (NCBI taxonomy): Eukaryota > Viridiplantae > Streptophyta > Charophyceae > Charales > Characeae > Chara > Chara braunii. The sequence goes on along the minus strand of BFEA01000357.1, from coordinate 241,648 downwards.
TTATTGCCGAGGTTAAGCAGCCATTGAGCGTATTCATGACCTTCAGCAGTGTTGACTTGGGTCACGACACGCATGTTTTCAGAAAGACGGAATGTTTCGAAATGATCTCATATGTGTGATGTTGTTAAGCAAGCGTTTATGGTTTGTTCGCATGTACCTTTTGTTGTGACTGGGAGGATCTATCTGAAATCACCCACAACAACAATGAATTTACTGCCGAATGACAAGTTGCATGAGCAAATGCCACGCAATGTTCCGTCGAGTGCCTTGAGGTGATACTTGTGAATCATCAGTGCTTCATCCCAAAGGATGACAGTTGCCATGCGGATGAGATCAGCGAGGGATGACTGTTTGGATATGTCAAGTACAAATGTAGGCGTTGGAGTGAGTGATGCTTTGAATCGTGAATGGAATGTGCGACCGTCGTCAAAAATGTTGCGGCGATGCTGGTGGATGCAACAACAAGTGCAACGCGATTTTCGTTTCGAAGGAATGCGAGAATTGTGTTGAAGCAAAAAGTTTTGTCAGTGCCACCGGGAGCATCGATGAAAAGGCAAAGCGATAGAGCATTCATGGGGGCGTTTAGAATGCGCTGAAAGACAGCATGTTGTGAGGGTAAAAAAAGTGGCAGATATCTTGCGAGTGTACGTTGTAGAGTTGGTTTGTCATAAAAAATTTCAACCTCGGTCACTCGAGGAATGTGATGTAGGTGGGCTTTGAGCGTGGATGTCGGCGTCGTTGCACGTGTGGTCATCGGGCGGAATGAGGCCGACGTATTCAAGGTCGTTGCCTTTTTTTTAAGGCGGTTTTAGATATCGATGAGAACCAAAGTTTTGAGCATGGAGGTTGTGATCCACGGGGGTCAGAGGTATCTGCGGAAGTCATCAAGCATTTGTTCCCTGTGTGTGTCAAAGAGCAAGATAGGATCAACGGGGCCACAGTGGAGGGGAATGTGGACAAAGAGATCTCGAACTATTGGTGAAAAAACATTGAGAATTGCATCGTGAAGCACAGCGGCAAATTGGGTGTTATCATTAAGCAGACCGAGTGCGCGATAGTCAGATTGGTATGTAGGGTGAGTATGGCAATCGACAGTACGGAGGTGCTCGAATGAAGTAGCGCCTAGAGAGTGCGGTGATTGAAGGAGCATTCTAAGATAGAATGGATCACAGGCATTAGGGTGGACTGTGTGCATTCGGCCGATTGCGTTTTCAGCGCGGCAACAGAGAATGCTATGTTTTGTTTGTTTGTCAAATCAAAATCCCTTGATCATATCTTTGTAAAGTGTTTTATTGTCAGCAGCGATGTCGGGTTTTTTAAGTTTTCATTTGAATCATGCAGTGAGCTCTGTTTCAGGTGTTGGTTTTCATGCAATGTGATTTGCTTGGTGTTGGCGAAAGAATACATGTTGTCGGTTCTTTGTATGAACAGGCAGCGCACAGACAGTCGGGTAGCGCTCGGATAGAAGGAACTCAAAAATTTGTCAACGTGTTTCTGCAACGCCGATTGTTCGCATATCTTGGTACACTTGTATGTCATCGTTTGTGTTTGTCATCTAGTCAGCTATGGTGTGGTGTCGCACTTTTTCTAGTCAGGCCACTTCTGACGACCAGAAAACCAATAGATTGTCACGCAAGATTTTGAAGACTTTTACAATAAGTAAAAAAATAAATAAAGCATCCCTTCCTGTTGTGTGCGTCCGACTTCAAGCGAGACCCTTCAATTATGGTCTACGTCGGTCCTCGGTCTTAGAAATATTTTATTATGATTCGGAACAACAATGATCATGCAAATAAGAATTATAAAAATTATGTATGTCATGCATATACCAAGTTTGCCAATTTAGAAATTTGAGAATTGTAACAAGATCAAAAGAGAGTATAATCTCAAACAATGTCAATGCAAGTAAACAAGACTAACGGACCTGAGGCAAAGATAAAATGAATGAAGGAAAGTGAGAACTCATAATAATCTCGGAAAGTACAAATGAATAGACATGGTCAGCAGTCGTCAAGAGTCCTTACTCATCCCTCTCAAGTCTCATCTCAGATCTCTCATTTGACTATGTGTCTCTTGTGCTTTGAGCCACATCTATATACCTCCGAGATTGTGGCTTAGATATATAGAGCCACTTAAAGCCTACACGTTCCACATACGTTCATCGAAGGCCAAGGATACGGAAGTCAAGCATAGCACATAATTCCTCCCACAGAGTAGAAAAATATGGTTTGGAGAAGATCCCTCGTCTAAGATGTCAAAACTCTAAGGGTTCCGTCACTGCCTCGTAGTCAATCTGTGTAGGGGAGATATATCTCTTGACCAAATTAACCAAGTCACTCTTACAAGAACCATCTATGAGAGTAAAAGGGACTAGAGGCCTATGATAATCAATGTAGAGTTTGGGTCTAAAGCTATGGATCAACTTTGTGTCACTTTGATCAAGCTCTCTCTCCCTCTCTTCAAGATGTTTGGTTGTTGAAATCCCGACCGAATCAAAGTGCTTATGAGTGTCCTGACCTTTCTTCACATAGATTCTCCGGTCATGAATAATACCTTATGCAAACTTAGTGAGAACCACAAAAATTGACAGGTTTTCTTACCTGAAACCGACTGCACCGACATATCGGTATCGAAAGGCATCCTTAAAAGTTATCTTGTTGAGACCGGTCAAGACATTCCGATCAATACGAAGAGAAACAAGGGTACTTATGTGCTGAGAAGACTAGTGGAATTGAACGGACTGATGAGGGACTGTAAATGATTAATGCGATACTGATGAACTTTTCACTGTCTGTATACCTTTCATAAATACTAACAGATTTATACTGATCTGAGAGAGAACTGATAATGATAGAAAAGCAACATATCTCAATCGAGGATTACTGATGATGTCTTAGATGATTGGAAGTTGTTGAGTGTTTAGTCACTGGTCGCTGACCATTGACAACATAATGCTGAGGAAACTGACTCTGAGTAGTAAGGTCTTTTGAGAGAGAGATATGAAAGTAGTTGTTCTTATCGGAGCTTCGCTCCGACCTGTTCAATAGTCTCTAAAGATGAACCAGTGTCGTATGTCTAAGTGTTTTCGACTTGCTTGATCTTTCTTGCTAGTATGCATTGTATATCACCCAAAAAACATTATTCTTTCTCAACTCCTGTTATTTTCCTTCAATTGAAATCTCGAACAATTTTGTAATGTTGAGGATAAATGGTTTTATTACGGCTTCACACTAACTCTTCCTTTGTTGGTTGCTTATGTTGAAAATACTAGAATGGATCTAGGGATCATAGTAACTCAATGATAATTATTGACATTCTTTCTAGCTCAGATGACGGTCTCAAGGGATGAAGAAGTACTATGTATTTTCTCATCTTGTCCATTAAAGTAGAACACGTACTCAATGAGTTTTTATCCTTTTACTATCTCAAGCGCTCTCTTCCTTATCAACTTCACATAAAACTGAATGTCCTTATTGACTCTTTCTTCCCATCCCTCTACTCTGTCTCGATAGAGAGAACATGGAATCACTAACGTATTTTAACAATACACAACTTTTCCATCTTGCTTCATTAAAAAATTTATTTGTTTGTCTTACAATCTTACTTAACAATTGAGGATGTTGTCGAGATCACTCTGCTCTCTGCTAATAAAATCAACAGGAACTTTCCGCTATATTCTCTTACTAAATTCTACAGTTAATGACCTTTTATTCGCTTCCCAAGAATCATCCCTCTGTTAGGGTTCTCAAATGGGTTGTTTGCTATAAGAGTTCCCAAGGGACTAAGTTCTACTCTCCCCTTCTCCCAGAGAAGGCAGAGGAGTTTCATTTCAGGTCCTGTTCTTAACATTATGCGACCGAGTGAAACATCAATTTACTGCCAATTGCATTTTGTACCCAAATATTGTAGGGGGTATCCTTTGTGGCAATCACAACCAAGATATTTGCAGAGAATATCACATAATACTCCAACGATACTAAGGTGGAGAACCACTGATTACAATACAGTCAAATAGAGGATCTCAGGTTAAGTTTCTTGCTCATACATACACCATATCAGCCGCTAATTAAAGTCTCTGCTTGTTTAAAATTTTGGGTACCGTTTGTTACAACTCTAGATACAAAATTTTTAGTTGATCACAACTTCGTTGACTGATTAGATGAATGTCCCAATTCGGATGCTACAAGCAGTCACTTACGGTAGCTTCAGTTTGGAGAACTATGTAAAATACCACTCTCACCTTGTAAAATACATCATGTGTCGTTGTAGTTACCTTTGTTTGTTCGTAGTGTAAAGTACAGTACATGCCTCCTTCAGGCAGAATACCTCACATGTTACTACCGTCCTTCTGTTTTTACAGTCCCGATCCGTAATGATGCAACAATCACTAACAGAAAAAATTCCAAGAATTAAATAATCATTCTATAGTAAAATTACATTCTAAATTTTAATTTTTCATTCCATCTTCAAAAATGTCATTCCAATTTCAAAATTTTTCGTCTTACTTTAAGACTTTCCTTCCAAGAATGGGGTATCCTTTCTTATTTGAACTGCATGTTAGATATGGAATGAAAGTCTGGATGAGTTCATGAAATATTTTAATTGAACTGTTATTATAAGTAAGGATTTTCAGTCATAAATAGGTTAATCCAATCCAAATTAGAAGATATTTGTTGTAATAGAATGAAATTTTAATTAAAACATTTCATAAACTCGTCCAGACTTTCATTCCATCTTGAACAAATAGATGTAGTTGGAAGGGAAAGTTCATATTTAGATGAGAATTTATCAAGTAAAACTGTAAATTGTAGAATTGGACGAACATTGGAATGATAATTCATAAATATGAAGAATTTATTTTGTAGGGAATGTTTTTTTAACTTTTTTTTCTTGTGGGAATTTTTCTGTTGACTTATACATATTGTTTTTGTCCATATATAACACGGGGAATAGACATGTGCAACTTTTACTCGTATATAAAACATAATTGCTTCAAGGTTTCATTTGAATACTACATGGAGCAAATCAACGTTATGCATGCTCATTCGGGAGTTGATCAAAAGTTCGCTACTCAAGCTCACATTTCACCACCAATTCTCTTTATAGTTGCATGTCATTGAGATCTTCATTGACTGTTGTTAAGTCATCCTTTGAAAGACTTGTAAAATCTGTAGTTTTCTTGAGCCCGAGGTAGCTAATTGTTCCCCAAATATGGGTTGTTGCACAATCGCAGGGAACATATCTAAATTATTGCAGAGCACGAATTTGGCTACTAACTGTTGACAAATATGGATTGTGGCCCCCTTTTGAACAGAGCACGTAATGCCACCAACTCATATGGTTAGGTGCACGCCATCAGAGGTTACCTCTCTCGTGACGCAAACGATATACTATTGGAATAGACCCTGTTCAAGTTACATGTGGGTACTGCTGATTATACCGTGAAGTAGTCTTGAATAATTTGTAGGATATCACTATTGACAAATTTGTTCGAAGGCACCCAGGTTACTGCTAGTAATGAACGTTTACTGATAATCTGCTTGTTATGCACATAGTAATAGGTCATTATCAAACACAGCTCTCGCTCATATAGTCATAAGTCGTTACCCGCAGTTAACACTAAGTTGCGAGAATGTCTCAGAATGTGGTTGATCCTCCCCTTTTTAATCACCATCAAACACGTACTTGGCTAGGAGATAGGCAATCTTCCTCAATAAAACTCCCTTCTTGCGATTAAATAATTTTCCGTCAAATTGTTAAAACTAACAATATTGATTTTAAAAGCTCGGCTCCTCCGGAGAATTGAGTTGTGTTACTTATCTTTGACTTGCATGCTAAAGCGCAGTTGACGAATGTAAGAAAATTATGCTTATCATCTAGCATACGAAATTCAATTATTATCTAGGCTGTCAGTTGTCCGATGGGGAGAACTCTCCCCCAGACAGTCAGGGGGGAGTTGTCCAGAAAATCGGATAACTGTTTTTTTACAAAAAAAAAAAAACGAAAAACAAAAAAACAAACGGGGGGGGTTTTACGCACTACTAGGAGACCCCTCGAAAAAAAATTCAGGTTGTTCTAAAAACGAAAAAAAAAATCAGATACGGTGGATGAGGTGTGATGCTGGGGTGTCAGGGGGCGTGGATTGCTTGGGGAGTTCAAATGGAGGGTCCGTTGCTGCAGTCAGCAACTGCTGCACTTTCAGCGACTGCAACTGCTTTGTCTAACGCAACGTGTGGACCATCTGCTCTGGCAGATGCAGCAACTGCAGTGACAGCGACATCCACACACACACACACACACACACACACACACACGCGCGCGCGCGCGCGCGTGCACACACGCATTCTATACACACATAAACACAACGAGTGACACACACGTGAGCATAGATACACACAGTCACACACACACACACACACACAATCTACTCGCACACACACACACACACACACACACTGTCTGCACACACACACACACACTATGTACACACACACACTATGTACACACACACACTATGTACACACACACACTATGTACACACAAACAAATGCATTGTTTACGCACACAAACACACACCGACACCCACACGCACACACACACACACACACTCACACTGGGAAGGAAACAGTAGCAAGGTCACAAAAGTCTCCCAAAGTAAGAGATGAACAGACATAACCAGTTCTCATAGTACTGCAAAAAGGGGGATAGCTACAGACCTGGTTTCAATATGATCTTTTGCACCTCAGATTAGGATGGAGACGTCTGTGATTGATAGAAGTTTCTGCTTTGCCGACAGTTAATCCCCCTTCTAGAGTGAGAAGCATTCAATTATGGACTGCATATAATGTGTTTTTTTGTTGTGCAAAAAGGATGTTCGACCCGTTTTTCAGCAAGTGTTGCTTCCTAGTAATGTATAGGAACTCCTTTTTTCTGTTATGGAAAAAAACAAAACACCAGAAGGGTTTCATCAAGTGGATACGAAAAGTTAAGGGTGTTTTCAATTCTATTTTTTTAATTTGATAAAGAATTTCGATGTAACCCCAAGTTAAAAGTTGTTTAGTTTATTTTTTTGGTTCACATAGTTTTGTTTCGGATTTTGTTGATTTAAAAAAAAAAAAAAAAATTTGGCCATTCGGGCTTCGGAAATTTTGCCCGGGAAGGACGTCCGACCAGTTGTCCGATCAATCAACCCCGTACGGTCAGGGGGGTCCCGGGCGTCCAATCTAGTAACATAGATTACTATCATTGTTTCATTAATGATTGGCTCATGAGCATTATTATGAGGAGAGCGCATGATATTGCCCAACACTGACTCCCTTCAAAACAAATGGAAAGGAAATCAATGGTGTCACCCAAGAAAGAAAGGAAATTTAAGAGAGAAAAGTCAGGCATATCAACAAGTAAGGGTCAAATCTCCTTATCTGACTGGCTCGATCACAAATGTCCCAATGGCTTTTTGATGGGTTTTCCTTACCAATATTTATGTATTTGTTTGCACGCCGTCGATTATCCAAAACCTCGCTGACAATCTTCCGTCACAGGGATCAGGGCTAACATCGCTTGTGACTATATTCGAATTATTTTCACCTGCTATTGTTGACTTAGATGCTCAACCCGAGATCATGACATACGCGTACAAGGTCGTGATCACGCCTACATAAGTGCCTTTGATCCTGGCTGTAATCTAGATAGTCTTGGAATATGTGAAGGGCTAATCACCAAAAGACTTACATCAGAAAGATGGCGGACTAAAATGAAAAAACAGCGACAACTCTCTCCAGATAGTTAGTTAGGCTTCGGGTACCAACGCGCCCTCATAACTTACTGAAAAAGAAGAAGAAGGCATAGGGTTCTTCTCTGGTACATAGCTGTCATGGATAGATCATCAACCCCCTGCAATTTTTCAGCAGTAACAAATTCAGAATCACCGTCATTCGTAACTTCATTTTCCTCTTGCACGTTGACCTTCAACAGAAGCCAGTGACAGCAGTCGACATAGCCCGAGCAAGGGTAACGTCAAACACGGTGTGCGCTCGTGCCCGTTGTGCAATTCTTACAAAGATATCATGAGAGTGACATTGTACTTGCGCTCATACTACCTATTCAGTGCAACATGTCCTCTCTTGCCAGCAGCTAGTCTGTAGCTCCCCATCAACTGTAATTGCCTTATGCCTAACCTCCCTAAAATGATAGTAATTACACTAAAAGATGACAGGTTGAGGTAATGTCACGTGCGAACAACAGAGAATCAGCTAACTCGTTCTTTCACATACAATCGGTAGGACGTCTGATCTTTAAAGCTTCTCGCTCATCATCAATATCCGTATTCCATATGCCTGTTTTCAACTTTCCGAGAGAGATGTGGCGTGCATGACGATACATGTCTCTACTTGAGAACTCATGAAAGTCAGACTTTCTTTTCTCTTGCGCGCACTATCAACATCTAAGATTTTCATATGCTCTCCATCACTGACCTCTCAAGTCAACTTCATGCGTTGTCCCATGATTACGTCACAACCACCTTTGACTCGACCACTAATAGTCAGTGACCCACACAAGTGATGATGATGAAGCTAGAAAGGATGGGCAGTGCAAATCAAACAAAGCATGTGTGACGTCAACCACGAGAAGTACATCAGTTTATCACGAGTATCCTCCAGAAGATTTGACTTTTGTATGCAGTAAATATCTCCAAGAAAATACGGCTTCTGCATACCGTGAAGATCTCTAGCACCCAGCACATCCACATTACCTCTCTCTCCACTCTCCCAACATCAGCATATTTGTTTTCAATACCGTGGCCTAAGTGAAAGACTGACGTCAACGGACAAGTTTGCTCATAACATGCTCACGAGATGTCCTCTTTCTCTTCGCCTCACATCACGGTTGGTATCCTACACATCCTCTCTCGCCTCGCGGCCACCCTCAGTTTTGTCGTAGCCGTCACGGAGAAGGACATATCAGAAGATGCAGAACAGGCCAGAGCGCGGGGATTGCGTGATTGGTGCCTGCCAAGGAATCGGGGACATTATCCATTGAGCGCGTGTATGTGCTCATGAGGGAGTATCATAAGGTCCTCCCTCAGAATAGTACATTCGCTCCCTCACAAGTTGACCGTGCGTGTCCCTGCCTCGCTAGACAGTGCCCCTCTATAGATACTTATAACCACCTCGTGGTCTCAATCTCGTTGTCGTCGTGAACTGGCCTCGGGGCCATCCTCCATTGGTTCTGTCCGTGGGTGATCTCGTCGCCACTGCTCCAGTCCATGCCAGGACTGGGTAGTCGCACCACTCGCCTCTGACTCTGCTTCGGAGTCCTGATCTAAGCGTTCTTGCCCACGCTCTGTCGTCCCCATGAAAGTCTCCGTATCGTGATGTGAGATGGTCACTTGGACCTCAGTTGTAACCCCATCTCTTTAGCACCTCCTCTTCGCCCGATTCTTCGCTTCCGTAATACCCGCCTGCAAGTTTTGGTTTTTCTTTATTTCTTATTTCTGCCTCCCTCGACATTGATCTTTAACTTGGCCTCTTTGCCGTTAAAATCCGGGATTGTAGTGATCCAAAAACCCTCCTCCCCTGACTCCAAGGTCCAACGTACAAGGGACCTCCAAGCGTCCAGCCTATAGACACTTAGACCCTTGCGGTACGCCAGAGCTCCTTCGCCTTGGAATAATCGTAGTCTAGCTGTAGCCTATCCACTAGTAGAGAAACGACTGTGGCCAGAGTGCCTCACCACTCTGCCCTACTACCTCGAATTGTCGGCCACTTAAGTACCATAAATTTCTAGCGTGTACCTACTGGTCAATAACAACTAATGCGGCAATCCCCAATTTTATATGTTCGCTATATGTCGCGATCCCTGCGTCCTAACGGGATATTCATAAGTATGTTGGGATTGACAATTAAAATAGAGTTGCTTCAAAGTAACATTTTAATCAGCAATAATAAAGGAAAAGAAAACAATCATGACCCAACAATCACCTAAAGCAGGTGTCCACCTCAATCAATGTCTGGAGTCTTTTCGAATCAATATGAAAAGACTGGACTCGGCCCGCAGTGGTCCCATAATAGGATACCACCCGACCTCTCCCTCCTTTTTTAGGGGGCAATCGGACTACTCTTAATGGGTACCCGTGTCCGATGGCAAGGAGGGGGCTTATGACCTTCCATTGGGGGTGATAAGTCTCCTACCAAAGCGGTTGCGGGTTGCCCCTCTTTTGGGAGTCCTTACATCATGAGGTTTTAGTGCGTCACACTCACAGTAACTAAACGTGAGGGGGGCCCTCATGCGTAACCACAAATTGGAAATTGAACCATTCGTTCCCCTACGAAATGACAGAAGGAGGAACTAAGTATAAAGAAAAGAAAACAACAAGAAATGAAAAATGCGTAATGCCGCAATTGCCCCATGCCTTTCGATTAAATAAAGGCTGCAATCTAAAAACAGTGCTATCTTCTTTCTTAATTTTCTTTCCCTTTTGCTTTTTGTTTCCGATTGTGATTGTCCCCGGATATGTATCTCATAACTCAGTCAGAAGAAACTTGGCACAAAGTACAAAAGTTTGTGCCAGACCTTCACCTTTGGGTCCCTAGGTGAGCCCGACGGCTACCATGAGCATAAGTCGAGTGTGCTCTGATGTACAGCAGGGTGCTGAGCCTGCGTGGACCAACGGAAAGTCCAGTGGCGCACCCCCACCGCGCCGACTGGACCAGTCCTATAGCAGAGTGCAACCCGTGTATGTCTGGCATGCTGCGGAGGTTCGTGAGCAGGGAGCCCGACACATCGCGGAGGGTCGGGACACAACCCCTCCGACAACAGTAGGGACCTTTCATAACATATTCAAACATATACCAGTATGCAGTTGTGGAAGCGCAAACCTCGATGTTCAAGTAACATTGGTAGCGAAGAAGCTGGAAAGGGTTGTATGGGACAACCCACGAATGGTCGACGTCACTATTTGGTCGGGTGACAGTTTGACCACCTTCAGTTGGCGAGCTCCGTCGGTAGATAGAATAACCAGTGTCCTTGTCCCATGCGCTACGGTCGGAGAAATCTTTAGGAAAGTGATGAGTTCAATGATCGTTGCACATGCAGGGTGCTTGCATGTTTCATTCACAGCATGAATTGTGTATCATATGTGTGAGCACAAGGTCTCTAAGTTGCGGATTTGTCGAAATTTCAACGGTCACAATAAAATCTATTTGTTCGGGAGTAGAGATCTTGTGACCATTTGCGTAACAACAATATGTGCATGCGGAAGTTCTTTTTTTTAAAACTCGATGACACATATGTATGTTGCAGTCGGGCCGAATATATGTGTCGAATGGATGTTGTGGACGAGTTGTCGGAGGTAGCTTTTAAAAATGCGTGCGAGCATGTCAGGTTTGTTGGATGGATGCTAGTTTGGGAACAACTCATTTTGTATTTATGGCCAGTGTGAGTTACATGTTATTGTTATGAAGAAGTCGGCCGGTCCAAATTCTTGAACCGTCACCATTGAATCCTTGTAGCGGTCGTGCATATCTCGTGGGCCACCAGTGAATGTCCCGGGAAGAATGACACGTTGCCCAACATTCTCTGCATTGTCATATTGCATTAGGTGGTCATGAAGATTTTGGTAAAGCTCAGTGTGGATCTCAGTTTGGGGAAGACGGTTGTACAAGAGACGACCATGCTCAATTTTAGTGAAAGCCACACACATGTTTTCTTGGAACAATCATGATGCACGAAACAACATCATGCATTCAGTGGTACGTGTGCTGAGGTTGAATGCGTAAAATTCGCGTGCAGTGATCTAGGGAACGACTGCAGCGTCGTTGTCATCCATGCCCCATCTCCAGCCATCCTCGCCAAAGGAAAAGAGAAGGATATGGTGTCAAGGGTCGAAGACGAGGTTAGTGTCAGCGATTGGAAGAATGCCGCAATGACGGCAGCGTATGACGATTTCATGGTTCATGGGTTCATTAGTCGTGAGTAAGCACAATTCTCGGAAACCTTCGGGTCGATTGTACCGTCTTTCGTGCTCACCGGGTGGACGAACGTCAGGATTGATAACATTATGATGATTTTGTATGAGGTCGTCATAAGTTCAGGGATGGTTATAAAATCATGAACCCAAACATTACCGGAGCAGAGCAAGCGATGAAGTTTTCGGAGCATATGTTTGATTTTATGGACAGTGGTCAGCGGTATATCAGGCGGTAGATCAAGGCGGTTAAGTCGGAGGAGAGTTACACCGTGGTCATCTTGCAGATCATAGATATATACCTGCAAGAAAACAAGGGGTTGTCCGAGATCAGGAATTAGTGGGCCGAGGTTTTGCTACATACAATAGATGATTCTTAACATTCCCGACCACGGGCCAGAAGGTGGTTGTGGCTCCCTGACGACTTGGGAAGCAAGTGCGAGTGCATTGTTGAATTATCGTGAGCGTGATCTCAGCAATCGGCCTTGCATGGTGTCATTTTTTCAAAGTTTAAGAATCCAATCGGCTGCATTATTTGGTGGAGGGCATTCCCAGAGTCAGGGGTTGATCCTGCCTTGTCAGCAGCACATGGTGGTCTAGGGGTGTTCGTGTGACCATTTTTGTGCAGAGCAGTAAATGTACAGAGTTCGATCTGCGAGTGAAACGATGTTGATCAAGATCTGGTGGGCGAAGAGGAATGATGTGTACAGACGAACATTGTTAAGATTGAAAGAAATGCGAGTAACATGTGTTTGTCTATATCGCTGATAGTGTTGTGCATGTGTGTTGCGTGATCTCTTTTGTGGGGCGTGTGAGGACTCAACTGGGGAAATTGGAAGGGAATGGATGAATGTGCACGGGAGGTTCACAACACACAACACAAACGATGAAGAAGAAAGAAAAATGCCAGTTGTCAGGGAATAGGAAGATGGTTTTCAGAACCAAATTAAAATGTGGAACACAAATTTCGTGGTTGTGTTTAAACCGTGGTCCTTTGGGACTTAGCAAGATATTATTGAATATTCATTAGAAAAAAAAGGACGGGAACAAAAACAGAAACACAGAGAGAAACGGACAGAGAGAGAGAATTTTTTTTTTTTTTTATGCGTGTAGAAACAAAATGAGACAGCTCTTAGAGGTATGATGGTGAGAAAAGGGGGTAAATAAAAGAGAGCGCAACATTTTCGACGAAAGCACCAGAATGACAGATGTCTTCAGAGTAACAGATAAAGATATCATTTGTGGCCTTTTTGTTTATTTTTTCAAGCGGAATTTTTTTTTGCTGTTTTTTTTTTTTTTTTTTTTTTTTTGTCTGTAAGTGTGTGTGTGTGTGTGTCATGGTAGTTCTATGGACAGGGTGAGCAAAATGGAATGAATTTTCCAGTTGAACATCGAAATAACACCACTACACTCGTGTGAGTGTATGTTTGTTTTTCTTTGTGAGTCAAACCTCCGCGGCTGTATCACGACATGTTGTGTCAAAACATCATGCGAGAAAAACGACCCCGGTCAAGCAGTTCCAAGATTACCCTACGAAGAATCTCCACGAACACCCTCGATCGAAGTGGAAAAGCTAGGTATTATGCATATTAATTTGTCGGAAACACAAGGGTGAGGAATAGTTATACCATGGGAGGAATTCCTAGACGGGGGATTTGACCTAGATTCCAATCATAGCTATACATTATGGGAAGGGAGCAGGGGACAGAGGAGAACATGGCAGGCCACAGTAATACGACAAAACAAGCGCATAAATACAAAAACCATGACCAGGCCATCAATCGAAAAATGGATTCACCCAACAACACTCATTTCTTGGAATAAAACTCCTTGGTCACAAAGTTGCTTCAAAAGAAGATCCTTCAAACACACCAAATCCCAACTCCGTTAATCCAACTTTGAACTCGAACCTCCAAATTTCCACGAGATGGTACGTGGGCAAGGTCCCGTTATGGACAAGCAACCTCATGATAAACCATCCTCCTAAGAGCTCGACCGTCATGATGGCAGTTGAAGCAAATAAGGCGATCGCCTAGCGTTGTATGACATCATCAAGGGAGACGGGACATGACGACTCCAAGATCAAGGGGGGGACAGTGTTCACGATCTTCCATGCAAAGAACAGAGAAGATATGTTTGGGCCAAGACAACACAGAAAAGCAGCGCTCATTATTACACAGAGCCAAAAGCGGTTGAGCAACGATCCCTGGAAGACTCTCTCCTCCCCACGTAATTCCCACCAAAGCTCCGAACCCCCTCGTACCGCCGCCATAACGAACCAAAAAAAAACACTTCTCCCAAATCAGAGTAAAAACCCGTAACCTTCACTCCTTGTTGCAACCCCTCCACATTAGGCACCGATCGCTCCTCACTCTCCTCCCCATGTGGCACATGTCAAAAATACTCAACATCTCGCAGCGCAACCATCATCGATTTCAAGAACTTCGAAAAGCGTTCCCCAGAAAACCTCCCTCTCCCACCCACTAGACTTCCCTCCGTAATTCAGTACTCGTGTAGGCTAGAAAAAATTCCCCAGCACAATTGCCCTCCTCTACCAGCACATAATCTTAGGATGGCGTTGACATCAAGCCTTGCAGACACGCGGGGGAACATAAGGGGAAGACATATTCATGAGTAAGCCCTTGCTGATACAGACCAAAGCTTTACGGCTGTCCAGAAACGCTAAGAATGACAAAAAGGCGAAGAGGGCGATCAGGGCGACGACGATGCAGTAAGCTATGCCAAGCTCGTCCATAGCGAAGCGCTCTAAAAATCACTCCTGCAAGACCGTTTCGACCCGTTTCTTTGACACCAACCACATATCCCAGGATCCAGCAACAACCCAAATCCCACACATACACATCATACCAACGCAACGAGTAGCGATACACATCCAATACACAGCCAATACAAAGCCAATACAAAGCCAATACATATTCGTTAAAGAAAACGTAAGTCACTCCACGCAGAAAAAAAGGGGGGCGGAAAAAGAACAGAGAGCAAGTATCCCAATTCGGCCAAGCGGCCCTTATGATGCCGATGCATGGAAGGAGGGAGGTGGATAGGCCCTAAAGTACTTTTCGCCGGCTTCCACCATGTCGGCTCATCAGAGAGCAAAATCATCCTCCATCACGCTCCGAAAAGGGAACCAAGAGGATACAACCTCAAGAGGTAAGAGACCGATACAAAGGAGTGAAGAGGGAGGGGCGTGGGGGGTGGGGGGTGGTATCGAGGAGGGGCGTTACCGATGCGCTCGCCATGCTCCGACAGGTGCGCCTGCAATAGAAGGCACTGCTAATGAAAAACACGCCCGAAACTCTCGGCAGCCACGACGTTTGGGAACGAAGAAGGCGATCAACACGGCCAAGTGTTCACAGTTATGGAAGGAGGAGCGACAGTACTACAACCCAACGTCGATCCGAGCAACTTGTCGGAAGATGCCCTTGGCGAAGGGCGTAGGCAGTCGCTACGAAGAACGAAGAGGATGAATACCTGGTTCCATCAGGTTATTATACATCAGCCAAAATGGGGAGAGTCCCTATCGCGAAACCTATAGACTGATCCGTACCCCCTGTGTGGGTGAGTGTAAGAAAACGCTTCCCAAAGGAAGGTCCTGAGTGGGGCGAGAAAAAAACGGTACGTCGTTTCAATGGGTCGGGTATGACTCCGTATGTTTTCATTCCCTTCGGAGGGTTTTTTTTGTGTTTCGTTATTGGGGGCATCCCTCAAAAAAAAATTTTGGGGCACACTTAGGTATGAATTTAATCCGTATACATATATAAAATAATAATAATAACATATATATACATATCTGTATATCTCGTTGTATGTATACAAGTATGTGTGTGTGTGTGTGTGTTTGTGTGTGTGTGTGTGTGTGTGTGTGTGTGTGTGTGTGTGTCTGTGTGTGTGTGTGTGTGTATGTGTGCGTGTGTGTGAATGGGATGACACTTCCATCGATAGGATGAACAAAATAAGAAATAATCTTCGGGTAGAACATGAAAATATACATTGTCACTTCGCTTTTTTTTTTTTTTTTTTCCGTCATATTCGCTATACACTAAAAAAAGACATGGCTATGGTAGACTGCTTCGAAGTACATGTAGGAGTTAATAGAATTAAATAAGATTTTTCCTCTTTATCTTTCCTAGTTATATTTTCTACTACTTTTTCTTGAGATCCTCTTGCTAAAACATGTCGGGCATAGTTAATTGTTTTCGGACATAATGACTGCAGTAATTTGTGTAATTTCGTCTATGCTTGTCTGTCTTTCCGTTTGCCCCCTTCTTTCATGTGTTTTTTCCTTCCTTCTTTCCTTTTGTCTTCCTTTCTTTCTTTCTGTCTCTCTTTCTTTTTCTTCCTTCTTTTTTTCTGTGTACCTTTTGTTTTTTTACTTTATTTTCCCCTCATCTCTCATCAATCATTACGAAGCCTATTATTGTGATTTGATGGTTATTCATTGGCTTGCCATGATGTCATGAATGAAGTTTGCTTTTGAATATATGAACTCTCTTGCATTCTCAGGCCTTCTCTGCAACCTCATTAGGCTCTATGTCATGGGGAGCAGCATGGAGTGGCTGTTGTGTTTCAAAAGCAGGGGACCCCACACACATCCCCCTTAGCCTTATGTTGTCGTAATCGCGTGGTCGGAGCAAACACCTTACAAGGGTATTTGCTCATGTTTTTGTAATTGACACAGTTTTGACGTCAACTACCATGACGTAGCTGGTCTAAAATGAAAAGTGGGATAAAATTCTCGACCGTTAAGGGCGAGATTCGTTGAGTGGCCGCACGCACTAACACGGCGCGCGCAGAGACAGGTGAGATTAGTGGATTAAAAATTCACATAACCACGCGCGCTACTGCGGCACGCGTGGAGACAGAAAAAGAGTGAAAAAATAAAGTCTCCGACCACAAATGGACGGAGGGTTAGTCGAAAAGAGAAAATTCGTGCGAGGAGCGACGACTTTAGTCCAAGTTAGTCGGGAACCGAGACAACATTACCAATAGAGTTAATTATTTCAAAGACCGTGGACGTCGGAACCATCGGTATAAAGGAATCGGCGGATCGTTCCACCGTGAGCTCGATAAAAGGGACTTGAGAAATTAGTATAATCCCCACCCATACGGCCAGGGCAGCCAAGAGGGTCGTGTTGCCTACCGTACTAGGCAGCGACGGGCCGTACCGGCCTAAACTAACCCTAGGAAGCAGGTCGTGGGCCTCTTACACCGGAAGAACCAAGCCTGTACTCTACTTATGGTAGAATCACTCATGTACTAATCGAACTAGGAGCTAGCCCAATAGGTATAGATACGGATTATCAAGGGACTGATCTAGGGAACGAATCCCTTCGGGCGAGTTCCTTTTGACAAGGAGTTCTACTTCGGTTTCATCCCGTGTTCGGACGACCGGAACTTTAACCCGTGACCTCCGTGTTGGGGGTTAGTTAGAGGTTAGTTTAGCATAGGCCCCGGATCCGACAGTTGTCTCAACGGGAAAAGTTAAAAGTTAGATTCAGTTTTCAGTTTTTTTTTCTTTTTCCTTCTTTTTATTTTTCTGCTTTCCTTTATTATTTTTATTTTATTTTATTTTTCCTCTTTCGTTTTACGAAACAAATTCACGAGTTTTACTCGAACGAATCTAACCTGCTATTGAGGGTGGATTCGTTCGAGCCAGGGCTACTCGACCAACCCGCAATCGAAAACTTGGAGATTCTACCGGGGCGTTTCAACTCGCCTTCGCAAAGCTCGGCAGAGTTAGTACCACGGAGCGAGGAGGAAGGCATCGCGTGGGGGTAGTGCAGGTCGACAGAGTGAGCACGCAAATGTTCAAGGAGCGGGCGCGCAACGAGAGACGAAAGACGCGAGGAGGTAACACTCGCGAGCGAGAAGGAAGAGGCACGAGCGCGGGCGCAAGAGAAAGGAAGGCGAATGCTGGCGGGCGGAGGTGGAACGTGCAGAGAGAAGAAGATAAGTCGTGCGGAAAGAAGGAGGTGTGCAGAAGAAGAAGAG
>BFEA01000357.1:208767-219693 GCA_003427395.1 Chara braunii | reverse complement strand
TCAAACTTTCTGGCTTTCAGTGTGACGTCGTAATCTGCAATCTGTCATTTCGCCTTTGCATGCTTACCTTCTGATACTACTAGTAGTAGTATTGATATTATTTTTATTATTATTATTATTATTATTATTATTATTATTATTATTATTATTACTATTATTTTATTATTTTATTATTATTAGTTGATATTCACTATTAAAACATCAGGAGGTAAGCAGGGGTCAGGGAGGGGAAGAGTGTGGGGCGTTGGAGAGGAGAGAGACATTATCACTGTGTGGTGGTGCCTACCTCCTCCATCCTCCCCCATTTTTTTCCCTGTTTGATCATCTCATGTACGGATCTCTTCAAAACTATAACTTGTCTAATGATATATTCCTATAAGGGTCCAGACGTCCCATTGCATATATGATACGAGATCGATGACAGGGCGATTGCGGGAGCCCTGCCGAAGTTCAGGAGGAGCTCTGGAGGCAGGGAACCTTGAGGTACGCGTCACCTAACCCTTTCCCGTATACCCTTACAGGCTATGCCCTTCTATTGGAACTGTCTGTATGACTGTGTGATATACTGTTTTTGTATTCTTCAGGGCCAAGATAATAAAAAATGAAAGATAATATATGATTGAAATAAGAATCCTGTCTGGCGAAAGGAAAGGAACCTAAATTAACCAAGAAGGAACCTAGAGTGTTTGGACTTGAAGAACGAAGTAGGGTTGTGGAGGCTCATGTGTGAGCCGTCGTGCTACTTATGTATGCGTTGACAGGACTAAGGGTTGACACTTAGTTACTCATGTGTGAGTTACCTTACTCTCTACCGAATCGACTGTCTTCGTAACGGGAAGAGATATCTGACAATAACTTATGAACTAAATTAGGTATTCTCTATCGGATCGACTGTCGTCGAGACGGAAAGAGTTGTCTGACACTAACCTATGAACTAAAATTAGGTACTCATGTGTGAGTTACCTTACCATATACCAAATCGACTGTCGTCGTGACGGGAAGAGGTGTCTGACACTAACTTACAAACTAAATGTGGTACTCATGTGTGAGTTGCCTTACCGGATCGATTGTCGTTGTGAAGGGGAGAGGGGTGTTTGACATTTAGAAATAATAAAGGAAGACTCTTGTGCGGGTCGCCCTGTTAACACACCGGACGAGTCTCAGAAGACAGTAGAAAGCCCATGTGTGGGTTGAACACTTGCCTTATGAAACTGGGACGATTGACACAATCTGAAGGTGGCGGTACTCCTAGGTGTGCTACCTCACCACCTTGATTAACTAAGGATCTGTTTTATGTGAAAAGTGAACTCAGGGGATTTTGGTACTAACTTCCTTTCTTATTAACGGCTTGGTCTTTGCACTTATTCAAGGTGTAGTAGGGGGCTCCAGGGAGGATCATCATATTCACACGCTTGAGTCTAAGGCTGACTAACAACCTGCAAAGAGTAGGAAATCACATTGTTACTCTTTTCTTCCCTATCTTACTTACCCTCAGGCAGTCCGACCACCAGACCGGTAATAGGGAGGCTTCTGTAGAAGTCATCCTATTACCTGTTTAACGGTTGGACTACTTATTACCCAAGGAAAGTAGTAGAGGGGCCTCTGTTGGGGTCTGTCTATTACCTACTTTATTCTGATACTAACTTACAAGGGGGTGGGTTACTCCTGTGGGAATATCCTAAACACCCGTCTTCTATCCAAACTAACATGGTCTCTGATCGGTCAGCTTCGGAAGGGCAATAAGATACCCTTGTTAGGATTATCCTAATGCACTCATGAAGTGGGCCTTATCACGTGATAGTAGGGGGCTCTTGTGCAAGTCACCAATTATTCACTCAGACCATTAATAACCTCTGGGAGGGGGTTGACATCCAAGTCTTTCAGAAAGATACCTAAAGCAAGTAGTAGGGTGCTTCTGTAGGAGTCTCAACTATTTGTTGTAGGAAGGATGCTCATGTGTGAGATATCCTGTTACTCTGAACAGATCTTAGGTATACATCGAGGGAAGTTAACAAGGGGGATCAAATACTCATGTATGACTTACTCGACTATCTGATTGATTAACAGATTGCTTGGTATTGATCAAGTAGCAAGAGATTCATGTTTAAATCGACCTACTACTTGAGAATGTTAACACAAAATAGAAGAAAAAGGAAGGAACAATGCTCCTGTTAGAGCAAGGTCTCAAGAACCTGGAAAAGGAATAAAGGAAGAGAGTTAGGACCGCGGGAGAAAGAAGCTTAAGGACCACCGCGTAGTCCATAACCGTCCATGACTTTCAGATGGAAGACCACAACGATGAATGAGTTATATCTCATCTACACAAGCGTCAAAACGGTGCGCTTATCTCCAAGAGAGAGAATGGAAGGACTGATAATAGGGAAAATATGAGTTTCCTTAAGACGACTTAGGACACAGGCATGAGACTCCTTGAGAGAAAGGAGAGAGTGACAGACGGCTTAGGGTAGGGTTGTGAGAGTAAAACTAGGGACTAAACCAGAGCTTACTACCCATGTCTAAGGGTTTGACCCTTGGATATCAATATGTGGGAAATCGAGTGGGGGTGTTGAATCATTGTTGACCTGTGTGTGTGCAGGACCCTGTTTATCTACTGCATTTCAAGAAAGAAGTCCTATATAAAGGGCTCAAATTTTTGTTATCTTTCGATACCAAGTCGGTTGTTACTGATTCAACTTTTCCCCTTGGACCTGATACCTACCTCTAAAGTCAAACCATGTGGTCAGTAAAATTGTCACCCGTGGTCATTGCCTAAATGGTCCTAGTCACTCTCAAGGGTCCTTTGAAGAAATGTGAGGGGGGTGGGCTTACATCTCAAGAAAGATAAGGCTGTCATACATGGTTTGGGAAGTGAGGGACAAGGTCAATGGTTGATGGTTGACGTCGTTAGTGCATGACATGTGATCTGTCTTTGCATTATGTGCAGGTCTGTTTTGTGCGTAATTTTGGATTGAACTGAACTTGATCTGTTGAAGAGTCTCGGACACACAACACTTGTGAAAGTGGGAAGGGTTCTCGGCGGTAATAACCCCATCTTCATTATTGTCTTGTATTTGATTGATATTAGTCAAGAGAATAATACATTACGCAGTAGCGGAAATAGACTGCCTTTTAAAAGTTCGACCTGAATATCTAACGGGTCAGTTCTAGGCGTCTTACCGCGTGTACCCCGTTTTGTGCTACAGCGATCGAGCAAACGCCATTGGCTGATCTACCTCTACAAAGGCATGTAAAAGCATTCGCATGTGGGCCGATAGCTCAGCAGGGATACGCCTACCTGAGGGTGGTGACAGCCCCTCGGGTAGAGGTAAGTTGTACCTCGCGGCTCCCCGACCTGTCGTGGGGTGTTGTGAGAGGTATAGCCGGTGCGCACGGTCGGAGTGGTGACTTGTTGTTCTTCAAGAATAAATCCTGCGTGACACGACCGTGAGGTTCAGCGCTCCTAGCGGGGTGCGGGACCGCTGCGCGCGACAACGTGTTTGGCTGCCTTCGATCGGATTGGCCTAACTTGTTCCTCACCACAAATGGACGCACAAGTGGTCTTCCCCCGCCGCGTTGTTGGCTCGACCCCCACATTGTTTATCTTGCTCACAGTGTGCCAGCGGAACGAAGTTGGAGGAGTGCGAGTATGACGTGTCGTACTCGTACGAATCTCATGTGACACATGCAATACAAATACACACACACACACACACACACACACACACACACACACACACACACACAAGTGACAATGTATATTTTCATGTTCCAGCGGTATTGCAGTCGGGAATATCGAAGTTAAATGGCTAAAGGAGTTATAATGACCAATCAGAAAATTGCAATCAAAGTCATAGTTCTTTCTTTGTGCGCTTTCAGCAATCAATGTCTGAAAAGATCCGTCAATCAATCAGCCAATCAATTAAGGGATCAATAAGTCGGTGTACCACAAAAGTTTTTCGATTTTGACGTTCAAAACCAATCAACCAAGATAATCAATTTATCACTCACCAAGTAATCAGTCAACAAATGGAACCGGTCAACAGGTCTCTTCATCAAAATGATCTATCAACAAAATCAATCAGTCAGTCGATCAATCAGTCAAGGAATGGTGGTTAAGGAGATGAAAGAATGACTCAAGTGAATGACCAATTATATTGAAGGATCAATCAATTGATCAATCGATCAATCAATTCATCAATCAATCGATTGATCAATCATTCAGTCGATTAATCAATAATTCTTTTAGCATAAGAAAGAAATCATTTAGAAGAACAGTCAATTTAATAAATGATCTAACATTTCCCAATATTTGGTGGACAAATAATAATTTGATTTTAAATTCATTAAGTGAATTTCCATATCTGTTTTATACTAAAGTTCATATTTCTAATGAATATTTTATGCAATTATTATTCACTAGAAATCAATCATTTAACGTACATGAAAATTCGAGAATATATTGAATTGTACCTAAATCAGAACGATTTGAACATCCACTATAATAAAAAAGTATGTTTCTATATAAATTAGAAAAAATATTCATAATTTGTTCATCATTCAATACAGACCATGCAGCCTTATAAATCTTGTCGATTTTTTTCCAATTTAAAATTATTCAATATTCTCTATTTTCCTATGTTATTGATTTCTGAGTAAAGTCTGGCATATTTACTTGACCTGTAATTTCAGTAATCGATTGTTTTTATTTATCCATACACCTTTTCACTTGCAATTCCATCAATCATTCGATATTTTAATCAAATCGATTTATCGATGAATTTAACCTACCAATCATTCATTAGTCAATTAATCAGTGGGAGTGATAAGAAAGTTGACCAATCTTGGTGACGCACATCGTACAAGATCGACATCTGTTCTAGCAATACAAGCGAGGTGGTCACCCGTCATATTGGACTTTTGATTGAACCTGGTCGTAACACCGGTCACATACGTTTAGAAAAACTCTTATATGAATATCGTCGATGGAGGTTTGTGAGGGAGGTGGGACGACAATCCGAGTTACAACGACCACCACAATCTCCCACTCTCGCATGAAGATGCAAATGAACATACTGTGGAGGTAAAAGGGGCTCGCTGGTAGGGTATGTTGGAGGTATTTGGGTGGTGATACAGTGAGGTTCTCTCTTCCCATAAAAAAAGAAGATGGTAGACGGTGGGAGAAAGGGTTTTCTTGTCATGAACTGTGAAAGAGGGGAGGTCATAAGATAGATAGACGATTTAAAAAGAAAAAAAAAGTTAATTGATCGATGGAGAGAGAGAGAGAGAGAGAGAGAGAGAGAGAGAGAGAGAGTCCCTGACCATGGTTCTGAAAATCGAGTGGGGAGAGAGAGAAAGGATGGGAAGAGGGGAGAAGGACGAGGGTGAGGGTGCGAGGGGGGGGGGGAAAGGGAGAGGGGGAGGGAGAAAAGATCCCGCTTCAGCTCTGTCCTCCAGATCCAAAGCGCTCCTGTATCTGCGCGGATCATCTCGCTGAAACTGCGGGAAGGGCGTGGCAAAACCCTGAAGCGCTTTTCTGCCCCATGCCACGTGGGGCGTCAGCAGAGGGGGGGACATCTTCCATGGTATTTGGAAGGCGATGGGGGGGAGGAGGGGGGGCGAGGGGGGGCGTGGTGATTCAGGGATGATGGTCAGTTTTGGGGTCGAGGGGGGAGTTCCACCGAGGGGGAGAGAGGGGAGATATTGGAGAGAGGTCTATGCGGCAGGCGATAGGGAAGGGAGTGGATGAAGTAAAGAAAGGAGAGGAAGGAGCACACGACGAGGCTTCGACAGCCGCTCTATGCTCCATTGCTCCTGCTTCACGCCAATAATCCTAACTACTCCAAAAACCTTCGTGTTGAGCCAAGCTCAAAGAAGATGCAGCAGCAGCATACGAGGAAGAGCGCCAGGAAGCAGATAACGCTTCCGACCATCAGCACGAAGCGCCTAGCGGAAAGACGAAGGAAAATCTGCTCGGAGAGACACACAGCAAGGAAAGCGCAGGCTATGGCGAGATTTGGGAGCAGCGTGAGAAGGAAGAGGAGGGAGAAGACAGTGCCACTTGTGTAAGGGCATGGGTGAGGCGTAGCAGGTTCGGCGGGGCAGGTGGAGGCGGCCTGCATGGCGCTTCGTCAGGGCGTGCCTAGGCGCGGGGTTGCGAGGGCCTGATCGGGAGAGTGCCGCTTGGTGGGGACGCTACCACCTCCTCGAGCTCCTGCTGCTCCTCCTCCAGGTCCTAGGCGGGGAAGAAGTCCATACTGCCCACCACCAGGCTCAGTCCACATACAGCGTAAAACCGGAACAAGCCGCACACAACCAGCTTGTCAGAAATGATTACCGCACGATGGTCCGATGAATAGAGCGCCTGCGTACTGTTCTAAAATAGTCATGGTGCTTAGCAGGGAATAGGAATCTTGTGCTGGAAGCTATCACACCTATCCACCTATTTAGTGCTCCGATCCTATGCCTACACAGTTTTTCCAAAAAAAAAGAAGAAAATAAAACAAAAAAGGAAAACAAAAAAAGGGAAACAAGGAACGAAAAAAGGAGAACCACGGAATCAGGTAAAAAGGAAAAGGAAAAAAGGAAAAAAGGAAAAAAGGAAAAAAGAAAGAAAAAAAAAAGGAAGAAAAAAGAAAAAAGAAAAAAGAAAAAAGAAAAAAGAAAAAAAAAAGGAGAAAAAAGGAAAAAAGAATCGCCAAGGAACAGGAAAGAGGAAAAAAGAGAGAGAGAGCCTAGGGCCAACGCGATCGGGGGTCTGTCTATGGTCGGGGAGCGAGTTGCTCCCGTCGTCTATACCTGGCTGATCCTAACATACAAGGGGGTATTGAGCCGGCAAGGAATGCCCCCAGTCCGTTTTTTATTTAACGTACAACTTCAAAAAAAATGGGGAAAAAGGAAAAAGGGAAAGAAAAGAGAAGAAGAAAATAAGAAAAAAGGAAAGAAAAAAGAAAAAAGAAAAAGGAAAAAATGGGGGGAAAAAAGGGGAAGAGGAGGGGACGATGGCACTCCCAACGCTGCGCCGAATCGTCGAGGTGTTGAGCCCCCTAGTCCCGCGAGCCCAGTGGCTCAGCCCACATTCCTCCCGGTTATCGCCACGACTATTAACTGTAAGCATGTGTGTGTGTGTGTGTGTGTGTGTGTGTGTGTGCCAGGTGCTGAGCCCCTAGTCTCGCCGAATGGGATTTCCTCCGAGAGTCCCCAATGACTCAGTTCGGGTAGCAGGTAAACATCCCTCTCTCTTCGTCCTTTTCGTACGACACTCGATTCCCGCCCGTCTGCTTGCGGTCTTCGCACGATCGTTACTCACTTGCTTACCGCTGCCTCACACGGATCCCTCAGTAACACATGGAAGGATCCCCGGTCTCGCAAACATCCTTACAACGGGCACAACTACAGTCGAGATGACCACGGTCTCCCTCAGACGCGACCGTAAGGTTGAAGAGCTCAATCGCTTAGAATAAAGAGCCTACAGGGGAGCCGCATGAATAGAGACCATCCTCGAGCGAGCGCGATGTACCAGTTGGATGAGCACTACGGAGGCGAATACCATGATGACGACCACAGTAGTGATGGTAATGATCAGCATGGAGGCAAGCAGCGTCGGAAATACGTGGACGAACGACATGCCAGATAGGTTCATCATATTACTACGAGCTCAGTGGCGCTGCCCCTATCACTATCCAACTAAGAACGGCCATGCACCATCACCAAATAAGTCTCCAACTCCGCGACCGCCCTCACGCCACTCCTACCAATAGGCGGACCAAAAATCGATTGTACCTCCTGCCAGAACAAGGAAAGATACGTGGCCACCTCAACGCTTCTCCTCACACATCTATCAGGTACGTATCTCCTACCACTCTTCACTCCCCCTCGTAATCTCGATCATGCTCCTTGTAACCTCGGTCACCTCCCCACCGTCCGAATTCATTCATATCCCCACTTTGTCCCGCTCGTCATTTTTCCTCCATTCACGCAGCCCCCAACACTAACTTCATCAAAACCACTAACCTTCAGCCAAATCCGACGACACTATTGCACTCGCAGCACTCCAAACCCCCGAAATCATATCTCGGATCGTAAAAATCAGACCTGAAATGACCGAGTTATGTCGTTCTCACTCTCCTTTTCCTTCACTGTCCGCCTTCTCCCGCGCCCTGACTTTCGTGTTAGCTCTCACCCTGATCACCGTCTCGCCAAACTGACCGCATCACTGGATTCACCCAGGGCTAAACCCCGGGATCGCCTCTTACCTCTCTCGATTCCACTAAGGATCCAGAGAGTTACGTTCGTCTTACTCCGCTCGACTCACCACCCCGCCATCTCCAACTACTTCGCGCAGTCCGGTCTCCTCCTTGGTCCTTCCACGCTACTCTACTCTCTAAACAAACATCACTATTGGACTCGTCTGCCTCCCGAAACCTTAGTCTAACTCCTCCTCGCCCTACTTCTACAGACAAACGAGCGAAACTGCGAACTCTTACTTCGTGATTACCCAGCCCGCATACCTTCGTCTCTACTGTCGAATGCACCCGGCGCAATATCGCGCCCAGGTTCATTCGTCCCCCACGACATCCATGTCTCTTTGACGCTCAGGCTGCGCTCGAATGTGACCGGCCCCTACCGACGCGCAGTACAGCCGCTCGACCAACCTCTTGTGTTAGCCCGTAACTGCGTTGTCTCGCCTTGCCTCCGCAGCCGCCCTTCTGTTCTCGCTAGCGCCCGCCACCCGCTGCGCTATCTGCTCTGCCTGCTGCCGCCTAGCCGGACCCACACCCGCTTCCCAAAGATGTCCCGTTGGCCCTCCCCAAGTGACGTTGAGCAGAAACCACTTCAGGAAAGGCATCGTGACAAGCCCATCGGAGAAGCCCGGCCCTGACGCTACCGGCCGACACTTGGCCCGTATCACCTGCTTGTTGTGGCAGGTATTGCACTTGCTAGTGAGTGCGGCTCCCACATGTTCCCTCTTTCGCTGTTTGAGCCCAGGTGTGGTTACTACGGGGTTCCCCGAAAATACCCCGTCGAGGTAACCTCTGTGCGGCCATGAAAGTCACACTACAGGCCGTCCCACAAATACAACACACCTCCACGTGGCCCTGCCGGACCCACAATACGGGTCACACGCCTCCCTCACTACCTACCCCCCTTTTTTGCCTCAAATGTAATTACGATCTCAAGCCCCGACCACGCCGTGTTCTTAGTCTCGGTATGGTAGAGGTCTTTCGCCAACATCCCGAACGTGCGGACCTGTTCGAATGAGGGGCGCACTCATGGTCCTCGACTACCGTGGCGGCCTCTAAATCCAATGTCGTGTCTGGATCAAAGAACACCTATACCTAAATAATAAATATAATAATAAATTCATATAAATTTTTAATTGTCAGAATACGGTGAGCGAGGGAAAAGGAGGCCGCTAGTGCCGTTCTGACCCTGCCAATGGCGGAACCGAGGAGGGTAGCCCCGCCGGGCCCTCAACCCCTCGGTCCCTTTGCACCCCTCTGATGTCCCCTTGTCGTCGTCTCCCGACTTCGATCCTTGAATCTTTCTGATAAGTCTGTCGCCGTAACCGCTAGTGCTAGGCCCAAAGCTGGGTCGAGTGTTGGCGGGCATCTATATAAACAAATACTGTGCGACGCGCGAACCCACCGGAATATTTTACATATCGCACTGTTGTCGACGTCGCCCTCCGTACGCATGCCAAGCCACTGGTAGGCGCAATCGGTCAACGAAACATAAGCTTTTTAATCCTAGGTTAATCAAAAATAACAATTTGGGTCGGCGACCACGCCAGCTCTTTAATCATAAAATATTGAAAAGAAATCACGCGCGCCTTAAGTCTGCGCGCCCATACACTCCCTACTCTAGTCAACTGTCTGGTCAACGGGACTTACGGACACAGCCGCGCCTCGCGTGGTATAAGTAAACTTTAAACCAAACTTTCTTCCTATTATTTGCGAAAAACCCAGGGCGGATACCCTTGTAAGGGTATTCGCACCGACACCGTCCCTAATCTTAGGTTGGTGGCAGGGTGAAATGAAGGACATTGGCGGCACGTCTCATCAAGTCAAAATCGGGTCAGCCCGACTACCTTGTCAGTTACATCAAGGTTATTATCGAAGCTAACTCTCCGTTGGCGATTTAGTATAATGTTTATTTATCAAGTTCGTCTCGACGTGGTCAAATTTTATTTTAAACTTGTGTTTGGCTGTATTATATGATGATTCAAATTCTTTCAGTTATCATTTTAGATCGAAGATGCATTCCTGTCGACTACTCTCGATTCCTTTTGGTGTAATTATGAGTGGTTGATATAACTTTTTTTTTCACTCTGTGTCAAAGGGACTAGGATAATTTTGGGATTCACACGTGGTTGAGACCGTCCTAGTCGGCCGACGTACGCTTCGTTCTTAGGGGATCAGCGCCATAGGGAACGAACGACGTTCGGGTCCGCTTGGCGTTAACCAAGCGTATCTATACTACATCGAACAAGCAAACGCCCTCGGTTGATCTACCTCTGCGACTGCATCTAAAAGTTTTCGCATGAGGGTCAGTAGCTCGGTAGGGATACGCCCCTAAGGGTGGCGACGACCCCTTAGGGAAGGTAAAATGTGCCAAGGTAAAATGTGCCCCGTGGGAACCTATCCTATCGTAAGGGACCACAGGAAGTGCAGTTGGCGCACCCGGCTAGAGCGGCAAAAGGACAACGTGACGTTGCCCGTCTCGACGGCTCGCGGAGTTATTTTACGTCGTTCCTAAGTTGTCTTTTGTTCTATTTATGCTTTACTCCTGCATGATATCACCAGGAGGGCTCCCGAACTTTGCGAAAAAGGCGGGAGCCGATGCGCTCGACACCGGGTGGTCAGCCCGTACAAGGACCAATGAAAGTTCATTGCAAGAAAAAAAAAAAAAAAAAAAAAAAAAAAAAAA
>BFEA01000357.1:158822-171945 GCA_003427395.1 Chara braunii | reverse complement strand
GAGAGTCTTAGTACAAGATCAAGCGGGAGTGATGAGTATGACTCATCCGACACATCTTCGAGCGCCGAAGATTTGTCGGGAAGGTAGAAGACACCTCAGCATCAGGCGACCTCACCACGACACAGAAGTGGGAACAAATACACAGACTATCAACGAAAATTGGGCAACTAATTAGTACAGGGAGTTTCACCTTGATGCAGACATATGTACGTGGGGAGGACAAGAAGACAGCCCGACAAGAGATGGACTGAACACATAAATTTGGCCAAGAATCCAAATATACGATCACAGCGGATACTATACAGTTGGTTGCACAAAGTTGGTTGGGAAAACTATGTTATAATACCCATTTGGACGAGAGTGAGATCAGAGGTGATAGAAATGGAAGCAGCACTGATTATGAGACTGAATCCATTCTTGAATACAAGGGGAAAAAACAGAAAGACTCGAAAAAACCGAAGACGAAGAAGGAGAAAGAGGAAGAAAAATGAAACAATGAGGTGAATCAGAACATACCTGTTTTGTTTAAATCGGTTCGATTGGGTTACACTACGAAGTTAACATCAATACTTCAACCGAAAGCAATGATTCACTGCACAGTTGAAAAACTATGGAATAAAAAATGGGCAGTAATTAAACGAACATTTGGATCAACAATTGTGGAAATTGACAACACAAAGTTCCAACTAAAAAAATCCAAAAAACGAATCGAAAATGGATGTACCTTCTATGTGATCCAACTGGTGCATACGGGACCGAAAACAAACAAACGTAAAAATATTTTGATTAACTGCTTGAGGACACCATGGAGACGGAGGGAACTGTATAAATTATCGTTAGATGATATACTGATTCTTCTGTCAAAGGTGGAATCGATTACCGGAAAGAAGCAAAGACAAATAATTAAAGACATCTTCACACGAATTTCAAAGAAGAAGTTTGCATTCAATATCAAGAGAAGGCTGATATTTAAAATTTCATTTGATGCATGCATTAATCTGAAGCAAGTGAGAAACACAACAACCAAGTCTATCTTGGAAAACGTAAGTAATAACAATTTGGCAAACGATTTGACAGCTCGGATGCGTGTGATGTTTAAAAAATCAAAGACAGTCGGGGAAATATTACACAATCACAGACAGGTGCTTACACAAGCACCGGACTGTAATTGTGCAGTATCCCGACTTCCAAAAATTGAGAACCACATTGCCTGCAGATTAAGTGAAATCACAGAAAATCAGCTCTTGTGGAATGCAAAAAACGTACCCCATTTGAACGAAAGAATTGGAAAGGAAAAAATTAAAAGGACAATTATCACTACCATTGCAAGTATACCACGACCACTAAGGACGAAAAGAAAAATTAAAATAAATGTTTCTACTTGCATCGAAAAAAAGAATGATATCGAGATTTTTCTTCGCATATCAGCAGTATGAGAATTAAAAAGAAGATTGACACAATGTATCATATCACCATTGGACATAAATCCAGAAGAAACTTTTGTGGAATGCCGTAAAATCTGGTACGAGAAGACTCGAAAATTCTTTCCGGAATCGAATCACTACGAAATTATACAACAAACGGAATCTGAGATCACTCAATTGGCCAAAAATACGTATCATGGATGTGGGTTGAAGAAAATCACAGAATAGGATGAACAGGGATCATACGGAAATGCGTATACGATTCCAAAAAACAAGGACGTCACCAGAGGCCGACCAATTGTGTCGACATATAAGGAGTGATCTCGGAAAGCATCGAAGGTACTATCAAGAACTATCAACTTCATGTCGAGCCAACTACTATCTAGAGTGAAGAAATGCAATCAAGTAACAAAAGAAACATACGGGGATATGACTACAATAATCTGTTCCACATACGACGTCAAAGATATGTTTTCGAATCTCGATCACACACAGATCTTAAACGTCATGCAATGGATGATGAAAACGGCGAAAGAAAAACGGAAAACTCACTTGTGTTACAAGATGAGAGGAAAGTACATGAACTTTGAAAAAGCAAACGGAATCTATAGATGGAGAACATTAAAAATTGAGTGCCTAATGGATCTGTTGTACTATGACATCAAACACGCATACTTCAAACTTCAAAGTACAAGGAACATTATTATGCCAAGTAATGGGGATACCAATGGGGAAAGGTTCTAGCCCACCCATTACCAACATGGTATGCGCGTTCGACGAGTACAGATGGTGTGCGTAAAATGGAATTGATGAGAAACTTATCCACGGTATGAGTTTTGTGGACGATGTAATGATGATCATAATAGCAAGTAAGGAAGATCAAACGAAAAAGTTGGAATGTCTGAAATCTTTTCAAACATGCTACCACCAATATTTAAAACTTGAAATCACATCAGACAACGCGAACACAGAATGAACATATCTGGAAACAAGGGTGGCGAAATCAATCAACGAACAAAATCATAAGATATGATGAAAGTAGTTCCAGATTGAAGACATGTTGGAAATCGACGACAACAAGGACAACACAGAGAGCGACTGCGGAAGATCCTGAGGATAGATGATGAGTACACTGCAAGGATAGGGAAAGTGGCGGAGAAGGACTGGGAACAAAGGGTATAAATACTGATGATAGTGGCTGAAATGATTACCTGAGCAGTGAGGTAGAAGGGTAATCGCGACTGGTGGCGCATGCCATGAATATTACGTGTATGTTGTGAAAGTAAAACCTCTCACGTTCTATCTACATTTGCATGTGTTTATCTTTCTCTCCCCCGGTTGGAAGTGAACCCCAAAAAGAAGTGGGGAGCGTTGGACCGGACCCCGGGTAGAAGCGGACCCCAAAAAGAAGCGAGGGCATGCGAACTGCAAAAAGGCCCTCAGGCCCAGGCATTGAGCCCCGTCTTCTCAAAACAGGGAGGTCAGGCACAACGAAATAGGCGTTTTGCAAGMGGCAACTTTKACGATTTTCTGTGCTCGAACGAACATGCACAAAAATCTGAAATTTTGAGAATCCATAGATGAGGTCGTGTTCTTTCCATAAATAATAATAGAACATTTTTAAAAAATCATTTACACTGCAAAATAATTGTTGCACCGATTCGGCATATTTTCCATTTTTGCTACTCGGCCATGCCTGGGCCAATAAATTAAAAAAAATCATTCCAACTGCAAAATAGATCGCGTCGCAATTTGACCCATATTTAATTTTGCCATTCAGTCTCTCTCTCTCTCTCTCTCTCTCTCTCTCTCTCTCTCTTTCTCTCTTTCTCTCTCTCTCTGGTAAGCCCCCCCCTCCCTCTCTCTCTATTTCTTTTTCTCTCTCACACTCATAGCAATAAATGGAACAAAACTCTCTCTCTCTMTCTCTCTCTCTCTCTCTCTCTCTCTCTCTCTCTCTCTCTCTCTCTCTTGTGTTCGCAGCCCTAAGGTTGCGGTCTAGTGGGGTTCCGCGTCTGTGTCAAGGTGTCGCATTTCGGCGGCGGACGACCAAGACGCAAAGTGGGTTGTTAGGGGGAAAAAAAAATTGCGGGACCAGTCCTTGACGAAATTGCAGACTACCTACAGCTAGCTCGGGTAGAACCGGGACTTTTGGAGAACGGAAGGACCGGTCCTCGGGTGAAAGTGGACCCCAAAAAGAAGGGGGGGGCGTGGGACCGGTCCCCGGGTAGAAGCGGACCCCAAAAAGAAGTGAGGGCATGTGAACTGCAAAAGGGCCCTCAGGCCCAGGCATTGAGCCCCGTTTTCTCAAAACAGGGAGGTCAGGCACAACGAAATAGGCGTTTTGCAAGAGGTAACTTTGTCGATTTTTTGTGCTCGGACAAACATGCACAAAAGTCTGAAATTTTGAGAATCCATAGATGAGATCGTGTTCTTTCCATAAATAATAATAGAACATCCACAAAAAATTATTTACACTGCGAAATAATTGTCGCGCCGATTCGACACATTTTCCATTTTTGGCACTCAGCCATGCCTGGGCCAACTAAAAAAGTACTCCAAATTCAGTCAGCTTTCACGCTAAAAAGAATGCGTGAAAAAACCTGAAAATTGGAGTACTCGTAAATTTTGTTGTGATCTTTCCAGGAAAAACGCTAAATAAATTTAAAACAATCATTCCAACTGCAAAATAGATCGCGGCCGGAATTCGACCCATATTTCAATTTTGCCATTCAGTCTCTCTCTCTCTCTCTCTCTCTCTCTCTCTCTCTCTTTGTCAGGTAGCCCGCCCCCCTCCCTCTCTGTCTATTTCTTTCTCTCTCTCACTCTCATAACAATAAATGGAACAAAACTCTCTCTCTCTCTCTCCTTCTCCCTCTCTCTCTCTCTGTCTCTCTGTCTCTCTCTGTCTCTCTGTCTCTCTGTCTCTCTCTCTCTCTCTCTCTCTCTGTCTCTCTGTCTCTCTCTGTCTCTCTGTCTCTGTCTCTCTCTCTCTCTCTGTGTCTCTCTCTCTCGTGTTAGCTCTTAGTCTCATTGATTTGGCTACCTTAGGGCTGCGTTCCCCGCGCCCACGCGGTAGACAATAGTACATACGCGCGTGTTGTTCGGGGGAAGACTGTAGTTTCAGCCGCGCGCTACTCCGGCCATCTTCAGGGGTCTTTCTCGTTGCCGCGAAGGGTGAAAAGGGTAAGAGGGGGCTTGCTTCAGGGAATTCACCATTCCCTGCCCTAGGACGGGAAGGAGCATTTTCGAAACCGATGGCGGGGTCCCTGGACCGGCCGTCGCTCCGGCATTGTTATCGGGAACGATTTTGGGTCCTGTTTGTGGGTCAAATTGTGGCAGTGGTCCCCACTGGCGCGCCCAAACTGGCCGACAGAAAGCCGCCTGGCCGCTGGTAAGGCGGGCAGGAAGATTTTCGCATTTTCGTTTTGGTGCGCGTTTTGCGGTTTTCTTTTTCGTGCCCGCGCGCTGCTGGCCGATGCCTCCCGCCCTCCCGCCCTCCCGCCCGCCTTTCCTTTCGGTGGATGTGCAAACGGACCGAAGGTTTAGAGAGGAGGGCAAAGGAATAAAACCCAGTGAGACGACGGCACGGTAGGTAAGGCAGTCGTTGGACCGGGCGAGAAGGTGCGAAGGAGAGTCTCTTACGCCCGTAGATTCGAAGGATGAACGGCTAGAATGATGTGGTGGGAGTCGTGGAGCAACCACCTGCTCTCCCATCGCCTCACCTACTCGACTGTTGTGTACCGAGGTAGCGAGGAGGCAGTCGGGCCAAAACTCGACGACACCACAAACGCACGCATTCACAGCATTTTTTGGTTGGCAGTTCTTTTCAGGGTATATACCTCTTACACCGAAATTCCATACCTCGCTTTCACCCATAGGGCCCCTAATAACCCTCTTTATGTTTTTGCCCCATTACAGAGAGGATTAACTGAACGACTAAGGGATTACGGGCCGTCTGGATTCCAGAGAGGAGGCCTCTCCCTGCTATTGAGGTTTTACGCCGTTTTCTTGCTGTTTCACACTTGCGTTGACGTTGGTTTGAACCACTCTCCTTGTCAGCCATCTCCATCGCTTCATTTCTCCCTCCCTTGGCATCTTGTACTGCTTGTGTGTGTGTGTGTGTGTGTGTGTGAGAGAGAGAGAGAGAGAGAGAGAGAGAGGGCTGGTGGGGTTTCCGAGGCCAGGCGACGACGGAGGTGCGTCACGGGCTGGAGTGACGGTGAGCGAATCTGAGGGAGAAGGAAAAGCAGGAGAAGAAGGAGAAAGCGAGGGAACAGGGGGGCCGGGAGGGAAAGGACGAGGAGGAGGTGCAAAAGGGAGGGGAGGAGGAAGAGCTGAACGAGAACTGACAAAGGTGGCAAGGAAGGCGAAGTGGGAGGAAGGGGGGAGGAAGAAGGGAAAGGGGAGGGGTAAAGTGTGGAAGGGAGAAACGAGAGGAGGAGAACGAGGATCAAGAGGAAGGGGAGGAGGAGAACGCGGAGCAAAAGTAGGTGGAGGAGGAGAACGAGGTGCAAGAGGAGCAGGAGGAGGATCCTGTTCTCTATCCCATTCCAGAACTGTCTCATCATCATTTCATCATATATTCGTCGCTGTGGGTTGTGGTTGGCTGTGACTGTGACGGAGAGCGAGGTAGCGGCATATGACTTGCCACCGATCAACATTATTCACGCATGATTGCCTACGGGAGTTGGCCGTCTTTTCGGGTGAGAGGCGGCGGTGACTGCCCAGGAGTGGCAGGAAGAGGCGAAGTAGAAAGGGAGAGGGAGGGGAAGAAGGCGGGAGGAGCTAAGGCGGTCGGAGGCATGCAGCGTCCGGTCAACAGTCTTCATCGCCAACCTTTAGTCGAAAAAGAAGAAGCGAAGTACCTCCTTTCTGTCAGTCCTGTCCTCTGAGGTTGAAAAGGAGGACGGGAGTGGGAGGGGGAGGGAAGAGAAGGAAGGGCTGGTCGTCGTCGGTTTACCTTCCGCTTTGAAGGGAGAGGGAGGGGTTGAGGAGGGGCGCTGGACTGGGTCGTTAGCTCCCCTTTGCGCGAGAGGTGGAGAACGAAGAGGAGGGGTTTTGTGGCTGGCTCTCTTCGCGCGAGGGGAGCAGAAACAGTAGGAGGTTTTGGTCGTTAGCTACCCCTGCTTGTTGCAGGTGTGTTCGTGTTTTGACCCCGTAGACATCTCCAGCGGGACGAAGCCGAAGAGTGGGCGCCGGGCTTTCAGCCCATTGCGCGCGCACACTATAGCATGGATGCGAAGATTCAGAGCAGTCCACGACCTCAGCAGGGGCCGAGGCCATCGTGCGGCCGACGAGTGGT
Source organism: Chara braunii (assembly GCA_003427395.1). Taxonomy (NCBI): domain Eukaryota; kingdom Viridiplantae; phylum Streptophyta; class Charophyceae; order Charales; family Characeae; genus Chara; species Chara braunii. The sequence goes on along the minus strand of BFEA01000357.1, from coordinate 165,216 downwards.
TGCAGGCAAACGGCAGCTATCGGACGACAGCAAGAATTCCGTCAGGAAACTTCTTAAGAGGGAGATTAGTCGCAGTGGGAACTGGTCATTTAACAGAACAAGCTCGCAAGAGAAATTTCGAAATTTCCGTCTCCAGGTGAGAGAATCTCTAGCAAGTCCTCTCTTTCCATGTTCTATCTATCGTTCAAGTGGCTTCCACCGACAATCCTTCCCTGTCTGTCACATGTGTTCCCTCTTCCTCCCCCAACTCCATGTGTGTCGTCCTCCTCTTCTCTGTGCCCCTCCCTCTTTCCTGTACTACTTCCTCCCTCATCCCCCGGCGGTTCCCCTCTGACTGCCTGTGGGCTTTGTGGCTCCTGCATGTGTCTGTCACTCTCCCTTTCCTCCGTGTCTCTCTCCCCTCGTTCATTCATCACTGCTCCTTCTGGGATTATTACCCGTTTACCCCTCTGTTTCCGTTCCAATTTTCACCAAAGTGGCCCTGCATCTCTCTTCATGCATCCCCTTTTCTCTCTTTATGCTCTCTTATTTCAATCTCTTTTTTTTTTTTTTTTTTTTGATCTCCATCTCTCTACATGGCTTTGTGCTTTTTGGTGTTTGTCCTTGTCTACCCCCGCCCCACAATGATGTTTGCGCTACCTTTGGAGGGGGGTTAGGGGGTGTCAGGTGGTATCATATCTCGCTCTGATCGTTCCTTTCATTTCCGACGGTTGGGGAATGACTGCTGTCTCTCTCTCTCTCAGTTGCTTGCTCGCTTCACTGGTTTGTTGGTTGGCTGATGACTCATTGCGTCTGTTTTTTTGGTCTTTTTTTTTTGGAACTGTTTTATATCGGAATTACTTCATTGGTTTTAAACTACTTTTCGTGATGCATTCCTTCTCGTCCCGGAACACAATCACATCATTTGTGTGTGAACAACCCCCTCATGTGAAGTGATTGTGCGTGGATACATTTGGGTTGTTGGCATATTGCGCATTTTCTGCTGGCACCCATCACATCACATCAGGGTTCGTTCTGAACTACTGACGGGTAAGAATAACAGAACATTAACATCTTCTTTTTCTTCTGTAGTCAACAATGACGGCTTACGTATGGGTTGGGCAGACTGAGTTTTTTAATATTTATTGTAGTACATTGCCCGAAATAAAAGTGTTTTGACATAAGTACCTTACTCTTGCAAATATTGATTTTCACTGTTTAAAAAATGAAAATTTGATCGAAGGTAGTTTTTTGAACTCTGCTTTTGACAGATTCAAATATTCAGAAGCATTAAAAAATATATATATATCCAGAAGCATACTACTTTTTGGTTGGCGGGAAAAGTTCTTAAAACGCCCTGGATTACAACGTTTTGCGCCTGTGTCCCAAGTGAATCTCTGGACCTTACACTAGGAAATTCAGCGGCTGGAAAGAGAAAAGGGGAAACCGGGGTTTGGGGAAGAGGGAAGGGAAGAGGGGAGGAGGGGGGTGGGAGAGGGGAGGGAAGGGGTCTTTAGTGGCAAATCGCTCGCGCGTGCTATTGTCATGCTCCTGCAAGTCTGTCCACACATGTAGTTTCTGGATTGGGATTGGCTCACCTGCTGTGGAGGTGGTATGGGAGTCGACACAAGGGAGGAGGTATGGTATGTACATGTGTACTGTCACACAACTGTCTTTTGTGTCTCTCTCTCTCTCTTTTCGTGTAATGTCACTTAACTGACAGAACTGAAAAGGTTCTTGGTCAGTTTTTTTGTTTTTTTTTGTCGCTTGGTCAGGTTGTTCCGTCGGAGGTTCAATGGTTCTATATATGCATACATACGTTAGTGATGTCTTCAAGTCGTTCTTCTATTTACCATGTTAATCACCGGGTGCTTGTTGACTGGATTGTTATATGCTTCTTCTCCCACTCTCTCTCTCCACCAGTCTCTCTTTTCCTCACTCACTCGCAAGTTCTTTCTCCTATACCGCTATTCAACTTTCCTTGCGGTCATGCAGCGCATGTCTGCGTGCTATTTCTTATCTCTCTCTCTCTCTCTCTGTGTTTCTGTTCTCTAACAGACGAAGGAACACATCTCTCTGCCGTCGCATCCAGGTCGAAGCGGTTTGCATGAAACTGCTTCCCTCCTTCCCCCGGCCCCTCTGCCTCTGTCGCCTCGCTTTTGCCGTTCCCCGTTTCCCGAACCTGTCGACTGCTCTGTACTTAGTCAGGTTTAATGGTGATGGTGCTAATGATAATGATGATACCTGATGATGATGGGGATGGTGGTGTTTATGATAATCCTGATGATGCTAATGACGATAATCATAAGGATGATGATGTTTATGGAGCACAACTACAATGATATGGGACGGTTATGATGGGCCCCTGCAATAGCGTGTCTTCATGGGTGCGGGCTTACTCTTGATCTTCCACGCGCGGGCGTGCGCTCACACACACACACACACGCACACACACACACACAAACCACCACCCCTCCCACCCTTTTACCATTCTTATGGAGGATGTGAGTCGTCCGAAGATGACGAAAAGGAACTCTGAACAGATTCAAATAATCCGACCCCCTCCTGTGTCACATGCTTGGAGCTGTCACGGCAATGGTAAGGGTGAATTATTCACTGGCGACTAAGTTTTCACGAGAGGGTTATCTTTGACGGGAGGGTTTAATTGTCACTGCGGGGGTTAATCAATCGTTGAAAGGGTGGATTTGTGAGTGGGGACACCATGTCGCAGCCGAAGATTGTTGCTGTATTACCGCAGGATTAATAAGTTTAACTGAACGGGAGTAATCGGTTAAACTGAAAGGTTAATCTGTCACTGGGGAGACACGACCGATGATGTGTTCAAAGGAAGGTTCATCTGTTACTACTGCGAAACTTTGGACGAGTGACGGACTTGCAAAATTGTCTGGACAGGGGAGTAGTCCCTTTTCAGAAGAGAAATGGAAAATCAACTGGAATTCTTTCTTTCTGTCGGACTTGTATGTTTAGATGTTTAGACACGGGAGTCCCTTTTCTGGAAAAGAAAAAAGGAAATCAACTGGAAATTCTTGCCTCCTGGCGGACAGGTATGGTAAAAGTTAGTGTGTGCGGTTGAGTCGCTTGTTTTATTTTTCATCGTTTCTCCTTTCTTCATGCTTTCTCCTTTCTCTGTGCTCGCCTTCGAACTTCGTCGAAGCGCTTGCGTGTCAATTTGCTGCAGCCGCATCTGTGGGGAAGGTTGGCTTCTGAATTGAGATAGTAATCAACTAATTAATCAAGCAATCCGCTTGATTGGTTGCTTGTTGCCGAGGGTTGTCTCAAAGTGATTGTTGGGTCAAACCCCACTTCTTAGCATGGAGTTGATGTACGGTTTTTTCGCTCGCCAATCCGTACAGAAAGTGGGGTGACCCCATGCGATGGTTAATCAATCCGGTATGCCCGCTGCCTGGGCCAGCCCTCTCTGCTTGGTGGACCTACCCATCGCGGGAGTCGAGTAGGAGGGCGTAATGACGAATTGTGCTATTTCAACGAAATGGTAAAGCCTGCCTTACAACGGGTTGGCGTACACATCTGATGCGCTGTAAGTATGGGTTCACGAGTGACAGTTGGAACGCCCCTGCGCTCGCATGCACACACTCTCTGTGTGTGTGTGTGTGTGTGTGTGTGTGTGTGTGTGTGTGTGTGTGTGTGTGTGTGNGAGAGAGAGAGAGAGAGAGAGAGAGAGAGAGAGAGAGAGAGAGAGAGAGAGAGAGAGAGAATGTTACCAGTCATGGACGCGGTTGATGACAGTCTTCCATCCAGCAGTCTTTCTGTTGACCGAGGAATCACTCTGTGATTGAAAAGCAATCATTGGCAACAAGTGAATGAAATCATTGATCAAGTATTCAATGTGTCCCATCGAGCAACCAAGCCAACTGCCAATCAAATCAATATTGCCCTTCAAGCAATCATTCCGGCGATCGAGCAAGTGGTTTGTTTATCAGCCCAGCAGCCAATCAGTCCATCCATCCAACAGGCAGTCAATCAATCAATCAATGAATCAATCAAACAGTCAATCAAACAGTCAAGCAGTCAATCGGTCAATCAGTATATCAATGAATCGATGAATCAACCAATTGAAAATCAGCCAATCAGAAATCAACCAATCAAAAGCAGCCAATCACCGAACCAGTCCATCAATCAATCGATGCAATGCATGAATGGATCGATCAACCTGCCTTAGAATGCATTGGTCTCCGAATGCCTCCATCCAATCAGCGGTCCTTTCATCAACTAATTAACCATGTTAATATCAGGGCTTGCGCGCTGGGGGCATTTGAAGCTGGTGAGAAACGTAATAAGATCGAGTGCAAGAAGACATTTTGAGTAGACAGGCAAAACCGAAAAACTCTTTGAGCGGTGGATGAAGGGGGCTGGGCAGGTGCAACAATCATCGATGTCTGTGCTGGGATGTCAATGAAATGACCACTAAAGGCGTTGGACCTTTCTTTGTTATGGATGTCAATGAAATGACCACTAAAGGCGTTGGACCTTTCTTTGTTATGGATTTCACATAGTCTAATGCAACCTCTTATCTGTCGGGTTGACGCGCCTCCCATCGGCCCTCTGTTTGATATCTTGTGTTTAGTAGTCGCTCTCTACACGGTGCTCGAGGCGCTCCACTACTCACACGAGAGAGAGAGAGAGAGAGAGAGAGAGAGAGAGAGAGAGAGAGAGAGAGAGAGAGAGAGAGAGATTTTGCATGTCGCCTGTAAAATCTAGCACGCCTGTAAAATCTAGCACGTTTGCGATTGGTGTGTCGTCTTTTTTTGTTGAACTTTTCTGTTTTCTGATGGCCTGGCAGGAGGAATTTGTTTGTGATTGGTGTGTCGTCTTTTTTTGTTGAACTTTTCTGTTTTCTGATGGCCTGGCAGGAGGAATTTGACACACACGACCCGAAAGCACACCAGTTCTTGAAGCTGCCGTTCTTGAAGAAAAGGTCGCGAATTGTGGAAATCGTAGCTGCTCGCGATATAGTATTTGCTCTTGCTCATTCTGGAGTATGCGCTGCTTTTAGCAGAGGTAAGGAGCAAGGGGTTCGGTAGAAGGGGGTATTTTAAAGGGAAAGGGAACATAGGGGATGTTCCTACGATGCTAATCCGGGATCTGTTGGGAAGTTAAGAGTTATGCATTGTGAGAAGCGTCTGCCGTATAGAATGGGGCTGGGTGAGACTGAAGGACATTTGCTACTCTGTTTCATCAACTTAGCTTGCTTCCCTTTGTGTCTAGCTTTCCTGGTCTCTCTCGATCGCCTACCAACCACTCTACTGCCTTGTCCCGCAATAGTCATCTCTCTCTGTCTTTCTTTCTCTCCGTCTCTCTGCGTCTCTTTCCGTCTACCTGTCTCTATCTTTCTCTCTCCCCTTCCCCCCTCCTGGCCCTCCTGCCCCTCCACCCCCCCTCCTCCCCCTCCTCTCACCCTTCCCCAGACACACACACACACACACGTTCCAACTCGACCTGCATTGTTCCAACTCGACTTTGGAACGTTCCCTCTGTGACCTCCCTTCCACTTGTCCCCTTCCTCCTTCCCCTTCTCTCCTTTTTACGGTAGCCCCCGTTGCTGTGTGCTCATCTTTTTTGCTACACACTCGTTTTGCTTCACAGGCGTTTCCCCAGCGTTCCTCCCACAATTCCATTTTCTGTGACACCCTGTGTACTCCTGGCTGCCTTCTCTTCTCCCTACCTAACCTCCTCCAGCCGACTACTGTTTCAAGCCTCCTCCGGTTGATTTCCTCCTATCCTCTCTCTCCGAGTGTCAAGCAGATGGTGTTCCGTTTACTCATTTCTTGTTTACGTTTGTTGCTACGGGGCAACAATTGACACGAATAAGAGTTATGCAGGAACTATACGGTTTGATTGCCAAATTGGAAAGTGAGGAAGCCAGAAAAGTTTAAGTGAAAGGAAGAGGGGAAGAGGGTGTGGTTTGTAGGTAAGGGTGAAAGGGGAAAGGGGAAAAGGGAGGAAGGTGGTTTGAGATGAAATAGGTTGATGCCAAAAAAACTGCGGCCTGTGGTGGGTTGGATCACAGCGTGTTGCTGCCTCCCATTGTCATCACTGCAGTGCGGGACGGTAGAGGGTAGACAAAAGCGTAGGAAGAGACTGAAGAGAGGACAGGAACGGTGGAGGGAGAGAACCTCGAAGTGGAGAACGGAGAGCTTGAAACAGAGGCAGGAGGGGTGGTTGATTATTGCGACCGTTTTAACAGAAGAGAGGAATATCTGAATATGTTCATTTGGAGAAGAAATGCTGTAATTGCAGAACAGTAAAGGCGAACGGAAAGTTATCTGTGGACAAGTTACTGTGCGTGTGTGTGTGTGTGTGTGTGTGTGTGTGTGTGTGTGTGAGAGAGAGAGAGAGAGAGAGAGAGAGAGAGAGAGAGAGAGAGAGAGAGAGA
>BFEA01000357.1:114624-142282 GCA_003427395.1 Chara braunii | reverse complement strand
GGGGGGGGGGGGGGGTTGGTTGGGGGCGGGGGAAATAACTTCTGTCATGAATTCATGTACCGCGTACAAATGAGGTGGGGTTCCTTGCTATCACTCTGGGAAGTAATGGGATCATAACCCAGCTTTGGTTAAAAAGGGGACGCTATGATGTAGCTCACAAGGTACTCATCATGGCTGCTGACCCAGAGACCTCATGCAGTCGGATGTAACCTAACGCTGTTCCCATGAGCTCATCGTGTCCTTCCCCCACCCCTCTGCCTGCCTAGTGTGGTAATGAGATGAGACCAAATGACCAGGTCCGGATTCTTCAAATGTAGACGACGATTTGACCTGGGTCTTCAGGACTTCTTTCCGAAGGTGCTGTGCCCTTTCTGATTGACGGTGGAAAATGGGGGGATGTCAGGTGCTGCATTGATGAGCATGAAGGTCAGTGAGGGATCCTGCGATTTACGTCGTCTGAATGACGGCTCATTCAGTCTGGTGATTTTGTGCGTCCAACAACTGTTCCGAATGTTTCTGACCAAAGCCATGTTCATCGTTTCCTCTTTTTGTTGTCCTTTTGTTTGTCTGTGTTGGTTCCTTTGGGTGTGTTTGCTTTTCTCTGGACTAAATTTTTTTGCAAGCAGGGGGTTCGATTAACATCTCCAACATCTTGACTGGGAAGTGCCTTGCTAAGATACGAGCAGACGATGAGAATGTTAGATGCGGAGGGTCGACAAAAAGAAGCAGCGTCGCCCAGGTGAGTGAGTGCACAGGATGTTCCCGCAGCTCATGATGCATGGAAATGATGCGTTTTGATCGTCTGCTAATTAATGCCTTACCCTTTGTGTTCCTTTTCTCCTCTGGATATCTAGAAGGGGCTCTCTTTTTGTTTTTCTCGTCTCTCTTCCAGAAGGGCTGGATGCTGCTCATCAACTATTTCATATTTGTTCTGTTTTCACCAGGATTGAGGCTGTCTGCTCGGCATGTCCCTTGGGAAGCGTGATGTGTTTTTGGGAATGAATAAAGTTTATGCAGAAAATGACAAAATGTTACATCAGTTCCTTCGATATTTTGGTTGTGATGGTCTGGAGGCTCTGCTGAGGGATATGATCATCATTACCTTCTGTCAGTGCCATCAGTTCCGTCGAACAAACTGTTTCCACACGCGGACTGTTTTCATACATAAGCCGGGTTCTGGTTGCTGCCTTTACCCGGTCTTACAGGGTTGATGGCGTTTGCCGATGTTGTTATGACAGCGATTGGGTATGGGTAGAAGCTGACTTTGGTGAGGGCGGGGGCGGGCGACTTGCTTGTGCTTTGCAGGTAGCGGAAACCCTGGAGGACGTAACGGCGTTGTTCTATGATGAAGAGAGAAACGAGATCTATACAGGCAATAAGCAGGGCCTGGTACATGTGTGGTCGAATTAGGCGAAAACAAGGCAGAGCATTGGCAGGCTAGATCCATCCTCGTCTGAAACGAAATGAAGGGGTAGTGGTGCAGGTAATTCGTTGAGATCAAAGTCTCTTTGATGCTCTCTTTCATGGCCACCACGTGGCAGCTGGGAGGGAGACAGGGAAGTGTGAGGGGAAGTTCGGAGGATGGAGACGAGCACTTGTAGGATAGCTTTGAAAGTTGGAGTTAGTGGGGTCTGGGGAATTTGACGTCACGCAAGAGTGTTAGGTTTGCTCGAGGACACAGGAATGAGCTGCAGCATTCAGAGGGCAAAGTGTTTAGGAGAAGTATGTGGGGTGGCCAAGGAGTCCTGCAGGCAAGAGTGCCATGGATGGAGGAGGAAAACTGGGACGGTGGGAGTTGGAGAGCCTGGTACAGCAGTGCAACCAGGACTTATTCACATTCATGTTCCGCTGGGGCATGTGACGAGCCATGATAATGCCTGCATCTGAAGGTTTTTGTTTCTGTTGCTTCCGGTGAGTATGATCCATACCTGGGGATGTGGATGTGCATGTCTGGGGATATGAGTGCTCGTACATGTGTTCATATCTGTTCTTCCTTGCATACATGGTTTTCGTGTGTAAAACTGAGATATGGGTCTTTTTCTGACACACATAAACACAGTGATCCGATAGTGTAGAACTGAGAAATGGGTCTTTTTCTGCACAGTGATGGGACTCTATCTGAGAGCGCAGTGATCCGTTTGTGTAAAACTGAGAAATGGGTCTTTTTCTGACACACATAAACACAAACGGATCACTGCGCTCTCAGATAGTGTCCCATTATGTGGATTCCTATTGGTTTTTTTAGAGTCTTTTTGACCTGAATGGATGTGGGTTCTGTTTAAATGCGTGATGGTCTACGACGGATGTGGGTCCCGCGGACATAATCTGTGTGCATGAGGGAAGCTTTGTATGCATGAGTATTGCGCGTTATTTGGGAGTAAGGGTGTGGAGAAGGAAAGTAGGATTTCGGGGGGCAAGATGGATGGGGTTTGGGGATGGCAGCATCACGCATGGGAGAGGTATCTGTTTGGGCAAGGATGAGTATCGTTTCAAGGAGGCAGAGGGGTTTTGGTGTGGTTACGAGCATGAGTTGACATGAAGGGTAAATTTTAAATTCAGTAAGTAATTCCAGTCTTGTTTCTGATGTGCACTTGAGTGCCCCTCACATTTGGAACCATTCCAGAGACAAGCGCTACCGGGTGCCGCCCCACCATATTGGTTTGGTGGGTCGAGGCGTTCCGCGGTGCAGTGCGCGCACAGGATAGCTAGGATGGGATGGGTACTGGTCGAGGCGTTCCGCGGTGCAGTGTGCGCACAGCATAGCTAGGATGGGCACTGGTCATTAAAAAAAAAGGCACTGTACTAGTGGAGAGCGTGTGAGTTTGGTTTGCCTGTGACATTGGGCAGCTTTGTACTTGCCAGTTGCGGAGACTGCTGGAAAGATGGATGAATGACTTTGTGAAGTTTATTATGAGTGCTTTGTTATTTGAAGTTGTTGGTGCGTATTGTTGACGAAACGGTGGTTGAAGTCTGGACTTGTTTATGGTTGTGTTCTTGAGCTTCTTCGTGGGATAGGATGTGGGATGTAACCATAAACTGCGTGGCTCCAGTTGGTTGCGTCTCATTCCATTCCGTTCTATTCGGTTGCTGTGAGTGGGTCCAAATGTGGGACCAAATGGAACAAAGAAGACCCACTCACATGGAACTCATTCTAACTGGTGGCATATTGTTGCAATGAGTTCCATGTGAGTGGGTCTTCTTTGTTCCATTTGGTCCCGTTTGGTCTTTTTTTTTCTGTGAGGCTCCATCGGGGATGATTTGTGCTGTGACACATTTATTAATGATTGTGTGATGTCTTCTGGACACAATGATGAATACAAATTTTGTGAACATTTTTTAGCAAAAGCTGTTCAATTGTGAGTGAACCTGAAAGTTTCTGTCCTCGTTGGGCTGGTGGTGATTTTTCTTGTCGCAGGGCATATCACCAGTTAAATAACTCAGCTTCGAGATGCATGCTATGTCGGGAACGGTCAAGTTGGTGTACCTTAGAAAGAGCAGAACCTTTGTGATATTTGTTTGTAGAGACATTGAAAGAGAGACCTATTTTAAGGGGACAAATGGGAAAAAAATCTGATTTCTTTTGGTCCGCTTGTCAGCAAATTTTTCTAATGCGACCGATGTACACAAAGCTTCTACTGTCCACTCTCCCCCCCCTCCCTCCCTCATGCTTCACTCCCATTCATTTCATCGCAAGGTTGTCTTTTTCAGCCTTTGCCTTTCATCTCCTTAGTATTGAATGGGTTAGGGAATGCCTTTTCATTTCCGTAGAACAGGTGTATTATCTTCTTTGTGTGTGTGTGTGTGTGTGTGTGTGTGTGGGTGGGTGGGGGTGGGTGTGCGTGTGTGTGTGTGTGTGTGTGTGTGTGTGTGTGTGTGTAGGTGTGGGTGGGTGTGCGTGTGTGTGTGTGTGTGTGTGTGTGTGTGTGTGTGTGTGTGTGTGTGCGCGCGCGTGTGTGTCGCACGTACACGTCCGTGTGTGTGTGTCGCAGTGCTGGATATCCTGGATCTGCTGCAAACGGGTTTTAGAATTGGAATGTTGACGACCCCAACCCTCTCGGGATGAATGCCCATATGGAGTAGAAGTTGCCTGTGGTTACTTCGATGTTTCGAATCTGCGTCCTTTCTGTTGCTGAGGATGTAGTGAGAGCCCGCCCATATGGAGATGTGTGCACAGGTTTCTGTCAGGAATGATGTGGTGGGCTAGAGGCCCACAGCGAGTGCCACCTCAATTTCAATTTAGCAGAGCCTTCTGTGATGGGGTTGTTTCAGTCTTTTCGCTAGCAGATGCTGTAGTCCATCTCCAGTCACTGTTTCGCGGACAAGCCACTGTACTATGTGCAGTGCATCTCTTTGTTAGGCGGTCACAGATTGACGTGTTGAATGATATGCTTTGTTTGGTACGGACGTATGGCATGTGTGGTTGGTTAGTCTATGCCACTTACATTGTAATGCGAGGAGGCGAAGAAGTGAGTGATTAAACTGATGCTCGATTTCTTGTCCGATTCTAAAACTCTCTGACTGATTCTTGCTCGCTTGCGACAAAGAAGTGATTATCGGATGCCGTGTTTTTTGTCTCTGCTTCTGAAAACTCTCTGTTTCATGACAAGTTTCGGTGATTCCAAACTTGTTTCAGCTCTATGAGATAGAGATCCACCTCCACACCTTCGTCACCTTGTTCTCCTTCTTTTTCCATCATGAACAAAAAGTAGACTTCGGCATTCTTGGTCCTATGCAGGCCCAGCCTGCCAGTCCTACGTCTTGGTGTGAGGCAGTCAACAGGAGTGGAAAGGGGTCTTTGTGTGCTTGACGCATTTGGCTGCTATGTTCCTGCACCTACACCTCTGTATTCCTTCTGTCCTTCCCCCCCCCTCTTTTTCGTCCCGAAGCAACTCTCAATTCCTGCGCTACATTTCATAGTAACCATCTCTCTCTCTCTGTTTCTCTCTCTCTCTCTCTCTCTCTCTCTCTCTCTCTCTCTNTCTCTCTCTCTCTCTCTCTCTCTCTCTCTCTCTCTCTCTCTCTCTCTCTCTCTCTCTCTCTCTCTCTCTCTCTCTCTCTCTCTCTCTGTGGGAGTATCAACCGGGCGTAGCGCAAGATCTGGCAAGCTTGTGTCTTTGTAAGCAAGTGTGTGAGTGCCACAGTGGTTTTGCGTGTTTGGCTTATAGGCCCGTTATGTTCTGATCGGTAGGAGGGCTTGCATACCCCGCTGGGTGTGTCTCCGATGCCTCTCTCTCGCACGTCCCCTCAGGAATGCGTGGTGCCCAGGCGATACATTGCTTGCATTAATTAGAATCGAGAAAATGGATGTAAGGTTTGGGACATCATGCTCTGCAAACGATGATTTGTGTAATAATGGGCAATAGTGGGAACAACGCATGACATAGAAACATACACTAGAAAAAGGAAGTGACGAAGAAACTTCAGCAGTGACTTCAGTAGATGTGTCAAACACATCCCACCTTTGTTTTTTTTTTGTGTTTTTTCTTTTGCTCCACCCTTCTGCTGAATTGGTTCTTTGAGTTGGCACTGGTTTGTAGTTTAGCGTCTGTGCCTGGGATGTATTCGGCAGAGCAGAGATAGGTATTCATTCTGCTACTTTGGCAGGAACTAGAGTACAATTTAGTAGAGACTTGTATGGGGTACCGTTCTGTCCATGATCAAAATTAAACAGTGTGCTTCTCGTCTTCCATCACTGTGATTGCTTCTTCTTTGGCATTCGAAGAAGGAAAAAGAAGACATGGGAAGTGGAAGGCAGATATGGTGGCGTTCACGATGTATTGGGGCTCTTGAGCTGTTCCTTGAGATGTACAGATGGTGGGTTTGTGTTATGGATGCATCATTGAATGCGTTCATTTAGCGGCATGGAGAATTATGGATGCATCATTGAATGTGTTATTTTCCTGTGAATTTGGCAGCATGAGGATTAACGACCATGGGTCACTTTCTGCGTACAATGTGGGTTGTTGTGTTGGCCTTGGGTTTTGTTTTTGAAATGAGTTCGCCACTGGCCGAGGCCCTTGCCATAAGAGTGCGAACTGCTCCTTGAACACAGTGCCCCAGCGTCATGAGTGTACTTGGATGGGAACACTTTGTATATTATGTTCATGATGACGTCGTGTTATGCTTGGGGAAAGGAGGTAGTTGTACATATAAACATACATCCGTACATACATTATAGGATGGATAGATAGATATATTGTGTGACCATTGTACTGTTTGATGATATATTGGATAGATGGATAGATAGATACATACATACATACATATGTACATATAAACATACATCCGTATATACATTATAGGTAGCGAATCCGGATATCTGGAGGACCGATTTTATTCCGGAATATTCCAATCCGGGCGAAACTTCTGGATCGATTCGGTATCTGGAAAATCCGGCTCTGCCCAAAATGCATGTTTTTACCGATTTTTAATTTTTTTTTAATCTGGAAAAAAGTATGTTGTTCATATTAATGGTACGAACAACTTTTGGCTGGATGCCGTCTTTTATATCTCAAACAGATATGAAGATAAAAATAATAATAATAATAATAAATATTTAGAATTTTAGATGAAAAAAATTATAAAATGATTTAAGTATGCCCCCTCTAAACCCCTTTATTCCCTGTCTTACCCCCTTTGAAGCCTTCCACGCCCTATCAAGCTTTTCATGAAATAGGAACATAGTTCTATTGTATTTTGCATGTACAATATCACTTTCTTTTTGCTTTTGTTTTCTTTTCGTTGCGTTTTTTTGGCCTTTTTTTTGTTATCATCCGCATCTCTGGATAATCCTACCCCCCCCGATTATCCGGCCAGATAATACAACCAGGTTATCCGGCCAGATAACCCGTGCTACCTAGCATACATTCACGCATACATACATACATACATACATACATACATACATACATACATACTATCTCTATAAACTTAGTATAAAGTGTATTGGACTCGGGCAGTGTCAGAACCAGTCATGGCCGTCTTTTTGTTGTCCTATCGTGGATCTGGTGCCTGAGATTTGTCCTGAAACTCTTTTTTCTTTTGGGGACACCTGGGGCTAGGTCCCACTTACACGAATTAAGCGATATTGACCTTAGATAGCAAAGATCAACGGCCAGAATCTCTTAATCCGTGCAAGTGGGACCTAGCCCCTGGTGTTGTGTTTGATGGACGCGTGGATAGTTACCGGCCGACGAAGGTGTCAGAAAATGTCAGACAGTGTTGGGGATTGATTGTGAGAGTGGGATGGAGTGTTAAAGATCGTCAGACATTTTGATAGACTGTCAGGGATTCGTGCGGGATGTGTCATCCAGCCTCACGATTCTGGATGGAGGGCTTAGGAGATAAAGGCGTCCATGCATGAACGTGGTTGCATTCGGAGTGATTTACGCAAATCAAATAAAAAGTAAAATTGAAACAAAAACGTTTCAGTTTCTGACTGACAGTTGCTCTGACAGATTCTCATTATTGTCTGATAGGTTCTGACATGGTCTCACAGGCATGGAGTACTTGTCAGAACCTGTGTTTTGTTTTGTCGTCTTTTTGTCTCTTCATGGCGACGTTTGCTTGTTACGGAGGGTGTTAGTGCCTGGTGGTGTTTTGGTCTTTTTGTTTGTTTTTCTCTCGTTCCGTGTGTGGTGGCCTGTTATAACTGAACTTTCGATGGCCTGTTATGTGTGAAGTTGTGAACATTCGGTGGCCTGTTATATTTGAATTTGGCGGTGAGACGAAAGGGGTTGGTGAGATTTGTGATCTTGGCCGTCGGATGGTGGTTGATCGATGTTGCTATATAATACTGTTTCGTTTCTTTTGGTTGGGGGATATGTCGTTTCTTTATTGCTGGGTGTGTATCTGCGGGGCTGTCTGTTTTTTTTCTGTGGGGGAAGGTCTGTGTGATGTTTGATGGTGGGGTTGTTGGATTTGGCGGGAGTCCGTTTTGAGTGAGATGTGGTTGAGATGGTAGTGTTTAGAACTGTAGAAATATGGACATTTGTTTGAATTCGAGTGCAAGTAAAATGGTTGGAAATTGTGAATTGAGCTCCGCTGTTAGGTTTGATAACGATATCTAGAGTGTATCCAGGGAGGTTGGCATTGCAGGGCTTCGGCCCATTATTTGACGAAACCTCGAAAGTGGAGCATGTTGCTTTTCTTAAAACATGGAAAGATGTGTAAAACTGAATTATAAAACAGCAAAAAACGAGGAAACTAAGTTGGTGGCGCTTGGAATTGCAGGGTTTGGGTGGAACCCAGAAAATGGAGCATGTCTGTTTGTGTAGAACATGTAAATATATACTCACTGCAGGTTTTGTTGTTTTCATATTCTGTCACTCTCTAAATTGTGTTGATGTTCGAGTGGAGATAGATGGGGGAGGGGGTTCTCAGAAAGGTTGGATCTGTTTGAAAGGCCGTCGGAGGGGCGTGTCGAAACGAAGTGGGGTGCAGTGGAATTATCAATATGTGAGAAGAACATTTCTCTTTAACCTTGTCTTGAGGAGGTATTTGACGAAATAGCTCATTTTTTGTGGACTTCCGAAACCTTTGGGGGAGCCTCATCGATTTTTTGGTGGGGGGGGGAGACAAGTTATTGGAGTAGCTGTACAAAAACAAAAAGGCACTAAGGTCTGGCACCCACTAAGGTCGCCCTTCCGCCCAAACGTTTCGGGTGGCCTATCTTTCCGTTCGCTCGCCATCATCTAAACCATACCTTATTGATCCTTGTCTAACTATTGACCTTTCTTGTAATACAATCAAACTTCCTATGGCGACTTCATTTGGGTGGTGGATCATCCTTCCACTGGCGCCCCGGTGACGGTCCTCCTCCCTCACTGGCCTCCCCTTAGAATCTTACCTTTCGCACCATTCGCTGACTTAAACCTTTATCCCACTTCCAATATTGAAGCGTTTGGAGGCCATCAAGGCTGACTCTCAAATTCGCTTTATGATCGACGAACAGGGCCATGCATTTAAAAATCACAATTTCTTTCAAAATCAGAGTATGCCAATCTATACTGAAAAACGCGTTCCAAAATGAAGTTAAAATGCAGTAAATCAACTTATTAAAACTCGAAGTTACTCAACATTGGTCATCGTCGAGTTTGGAAGCTATCTTTCCGTTCGCTCGCCATCATCTAAACCATACCTTATTGATCCTTGTCTAACTATTGACCTTCCACTGGGCCCCATAAATCATTGTGCAAATAACAGAATTGGAAAAAACGCAAAATGCTTAGTGAAGGGTGAAACTCGGTGTATAAGCAATGCCCTGTTACCACGAATTCAAGAGCAAAAGTTTTTGGACTTGGTTGCATTTGTGATCAAACGAGATGCCAAAATGTGAAGTAAAATTATTGACCTCTTGAGTAGCTTGACAAAGGAGTTGGTTTGCGCCTCCTCTCTTGCCTCAGGGGCGTCCATCTTCCTTAGCCTGGTAGTACTCGGATCTTCATTCTCAACTTGTCCACTACCATTCCCTGAAATATCCCTCGCTCCGACCTTAGCTCTTTAAGTAGCATGACAAGGGGATCCGGCTGCCCCTCCACTAGCGTCTCAGCGACACCCCTCTGCCCTTGCTCGCTACTATGTCTTTACCCTTATAGCATCGACACTTACCCCCTTCTTTAAAAGTTTTATCTTATGGCCCGGGCTAGTGCTTACCATCCAACCTTAAGAATCCTTTTCACTTTTTACAAGGGTGAGCCTTTGACCTAGGCCCTTAGAGTTTGTCCCACTTTGGGTCGCCCTTCCGCTCGAAGGCTTCAGCGACAACCCTCGAACCCCTTTCACGTCAGCCACTCTCTCTTTCTATGGTTGGCTCCATCCCCTTCTTCCCACTTCAACCGTCCTGTGGTTTCACTCCTCCAAGGTGACCCACCTTTCTGCCTAGGCCTCGGTGGAGAGTCTTTGGTGCTCACCACTCCTAACTCATTACCTTTCTTCTCTTATTCGCCTTCTTAGGTAAAATTTTCAACACCGGGCTGCCCTTAGTCGTGATCCGAGTAACGATCATAGAATCCATGCAGATGCAAACGAATACACAGCGTTGGCCAAGGCACAATCAGGATAGCGCTGTCGCCAACCCAGCACAAGGTCTTACCAGACATAACATCGCTCAACACAATCTAAGTTATTGCACCCACAACAAAGCCTTGAGCATGATCCTGAAAGCGCTTTCCGACTCCTAGGCACCCATGAATACCAGCTCCATCGTGGACACGGATGATTATGGCAACAAGAGTAGCACGTTGGCAACATGGTTAAACATCAGGTGACTATGAGCATGCCCATGAAAGCAACCTTACACACGTGGGAACAACAATGGATGTGGATGTTGGAATGAACCCTCCACAGGCACTAGTGCAAACCAACACACGAGCTTAAGAATGACTACACTGTAGGTGATTTCGAGAATATGCTCGAACGCGGTTCAAACAACTAGTGTCGTCACCACCCACGAATCCAACCACTAGCATTGGCGACTCCGTCACTACGGAGAAGGAAATACGATTTGAACAGGGGAGAGTTTCTTAGTCACAGTGAGGGAGATGCCTCTGTAGTGGAACATCAACACAACCTCACATAAACAACCACTACACTCAACCGGAAGCGGATAGTGCGGTTGTTATCGAAGACTCTCCCCCCAAAGAGACCGATGGTGTGGACTATCAAGCAAACCACCAAACTACAAGGGAATAGACAACACAAATACCATCGATGAACAACATGACTACCACATGGTAGGTGGAACGACTACCATCGGTCGTGACTACGAGCACACCACTGCACAACTATCGCCCACGACTTCAACGAGCCAGATGATGTAACCGCAATCGAAGGGGATAATGCATCATGATAAATAACACGTCGGAATGCTTCCGAAGTCAATACGCAAAGTTATAAACCAAATTTGTGGTTTCTCATTCGAA
Source organism: Chara braunii (assembly GCA_003427395.1). Taxonomy (NCBI): domain Eukaryota; kingdom Viridiplantae; phylum Streptophyta; class Charophyceae; order Charales; family Characeae; genus Chara; species Chara braunii. The sequence goes on along the minus strand of BFEA01000357.1, from coordinate 131,360 downwards.
ACAACATTTATGATTTTAGAATTTATATCGTACCAAGCATGTCACCCTATTGCGCAAGACACATCTTCTGGTCCATCTGATGCAAATCATAACCTAAAACTTCAGAAGAAAAAAACATACTTATAAGTGAAGCTAAGGTAGATGAAGGTACAACCATAAAATATTTCGATCTACGGTTCAAAGATAAGCATATTTTATATATAAACTGATGATATATTTTCATTAGAAGACAGTGCAGTAGATGAACCTAAATATTGGAACATATCAATATACATGTTTCTAATTAAAAAAATAAGTAAAATAAAAAATATTAATACTAATTTAGTAGTAAATATTGCATATATCATAAGGTATAATTTCAAAAAACTGAATGAATATAGAACATGTTTCTTTTTTATCATATTTAATGTAACGAATACCACGATTTTAACTTATATTTTTTTTGTTAATTCAAAATACTTTATTGGAACGTTAAGTTTAATGTAGCTAGCAAAGATTGTTTTTGTACTTCAGGTTCATTAAATTTAATATAATTTGTTATACCCTTTTAAAAAGATAAGTAAAACAATGCATGCACCTTCAGAAGTCCCAAATAAATGATTCATTGAATCTGGTTCTTATGCATATATACTTCAAAACAGTATTAAGAAGTACAACTTATGGAACTTCAAGATCAACAATTTTTTTTGGTAAATGACAAGTAGCATCAATAATTCTTTTTGTAGCCTCATGAGGAGTTTTATATGTTTGTTGTGCAAAGACAATATTTATGGCTACACAAATCGTTTAAGATACTACTAAATCGAAAGGTAGACATACACATATCGGTGACATTTTAAAACCTTTAAATTATGAATATGACAACATTGCTCCCAATTAGGGGAAACTATTTTAGTGGGGAATTTTATGAACCAAATGTTCATACCAAGTTAAAGAACTAACTACAAAAAGACTAGATAAATGATGGTTAAAACGAAATTCTGCATTTTTAAACCAAGAAACACTAGGCTTGCATTTCGGTTGTAGATTAAGAACGCTTGATCAATGTGTTATTACGCACTTATTTAAGGATGGTTGCTTTTAGGTAAACCTATTGATTGTTTTTACACTCCCACATTTTTTACCACTTAGCGGTCATTTAGGGGCTTTGGTTGGTGATATGGGTTATTTATCATTTGACGATAAAATTTATCTTCTACTGTCTCACTAGTTAACTGAAATTCGCACACAGTCTTCAAAGTTTTCCTCGATTTGGTACCACTCTCGTAGCCCGCATCGAAACAGTGCTTTGCCATTAGATAACGCAGTGAATTTTTTCGCCTTAACATGTTTCGGGGAAAACTAGCTAGTTTCGAGTTCGAGTGGTATTTCACCACTAGCCACAACGGGGAAAAACATAGGAGAAAGAACTTAGTGGCTTATTAGAATGGGGATCCTAAGGAAACCTGACCATTAATTACATGATTTATTTTTGCTATATATTTTCATGTACGTATTAATAAGGGTTGGAAAGGTTGTAAAGTTGTTTTAATAGGCTTATTAGGATTTTTTGTTATATGAGTTTGTTATCTTAGAGTTATTTTTTTAGGAAAAGGAGTTCAGTATTGTTGTTTTTCATTGTCTACACTTTGCAATACTTTTCAATTACAACCTCTCCTATTCCTTTTTTATAGCATGACGATGTTAATCGTGTTCTAATGGGAGAAAATATGCAAAGGCAAGTTGTACCTTTGCTTAGACTTGAAAAACCAATAGCAGGGACATGACTTGAGGGGGTAGTAACATTAGATTCGAGAGCATTAGTACTATCTAAAATAGAAGGCAGTTTTCAAAATAATATCCGATATGTTGTCATATCTTTAGCGCTAGTTTAAGCTTAATAACTTTATTGTATTTTGTTTTGCAGATTTTTTAGCAGTTATCAAATTTTTCTATACGTACGAGTTATTAACGTATTAATTTTATTTGTCATTATGTCAATAAGTTTACCTTACCTAATAATCATTGAAACATTTTATATTCGACTAACCAATGTTGAATTAAGAAATAAAAAAAAACTTTCAACAAAGTAAATTAAAGTATAAACAAAATCGATTTACTTTAAAATTTTAAATAAATATGTGTTAAATTGCTATTAATTTTATTTTTCTAAATGATATATTGAAGTTGTATATGATTTATAATTATTACTGGTCGTTTCCAGCTGTTACTCCCCACTCAAAGATCAGTCGTTACGTGTTATTCATCCGTCCATGAATAAATATATTTATTGAAATATTATATGTACCACAATTCAATAATACTCATTTCTTGAAGACTGAATTCATAATTTTTTTTTTTTCATATACATATCTTATATATATCGTACATGTACAAATATATTATATATATTTGTATATATAATATATGCAACATATAATATATGTAACAAAGGATATACTATATTATTTTACTTGTAGAATATAAAATGAATTATAATTAATTCAACATACACGTTTATACAATTAGTTAAATTGAATTTGAATATAATGTGCAAATATGAAGAAATTCATCAAGACTATTACTTGGTAACATTTTGTTATGCATAAATGCAAATAATGTAAGTTCAACTTTTTTAAGTTTTTCATTTACAACAAAAAACTTACAGCGATTGTAAAACAACTTCATTTGTTCCCATCTTCCCTTGCCCAGGACAACTTCGACGAATAAAGTCAAAAGAGGTAGATAATAAGAATAATTTGAATATGTATTAAAGGATAGGTCGTTCGAGATAGAAAAAATAATAATTGAGATGAAAACTAAGTTTATACCAATTCTCTTTACTAAATTCACCGCCGATCGATTCGGTTTCACGAAAGTCCTTATTCCAACATCTATGAAGTTTGATTTTCATTAAGTAGGAATAGCGATGAAAATTGTCCACTCAAGATATAAAAACCATATAGATAGATAATCTTCCTCACAATTATATTTCATAACTGCATATTTGTTAAAAAAAAAAAAAAAAAAAACATACACAATCCACTTCCTATGTCAGAAATTTTTCATTCACAATAGAATACACATTTCCTTTGCATTTTCATATATTAAAAAAAAAAGGTCAAACAAGTGTGGGTTGACACGGTTGTGGAAGGGAATATGAATCAAATTGACCTTGAGTGATTGAAGAAGAACGTAAATTGACCCACTTAAGAAACTCGGGTAAATGTCCAAAAGAAGTAGAAGAACAGACGTTGTTGACATCGAATGCGTTTGATCCACCATTCTCCCGCGACCCCATAATCAACCACGATCCACCATTCTCCCTCAGCAATCTAACCTCAGCGGAGCGACTTAAATGGTATAACCCTCGAGAAGGGAACTGTTCACGTCTACTACTGGTCACAAACTGCTCTCCATAAAAATTAACGCGCACCATAATTAGCCGCAACCAATATCATGCTCCAAAACAATAAAACATGGGCCTTACTAATGACGGGTAGCACTTCTTTCGTACTACCTACAAAACAAAAAGGAGTACGATACCGAAAAAGTCTTGCAACACCTTCCTTTAGGAAGACCTTGACGTCGTGGTCACAATCCAACAACACCTCCCCTTAGGAAGACCTTGACGTCGAGGCAGTAATCTAGCAACATTCTGCCTCAGAAGTTCGTCATCGACACGATGGCGATCCGACAACATAACCCTTTCACAAATAATGGTCGCCTCCGCACCAAAGTTTTGGCAGCATAACCTACTTAAGAGGTAATGCCAATATGCCAAAATTTTGGCAGCATCATCTCCTTCAATCAGCAGCGTCTCCCCTCGACGTCACGGACGTGGACTATGGCTATGATTGCCAAGCTTCAGCTATGGTCACCTATCTCCACCTCCTTCCTCCCTGAAGTCCTCCAACACATTCATCCTAGACTCCCTTAAGTTTTTGCAGACCTTCCACTCCTCCACCAATTCGTCCCTAAGCTCCCCCAACGTCTGGCCAACACTCAAGAATGAGTGTGGGAAGCACCTCACACAAACGTGAGGCAGGTGGTGGGGCAGCCCAACTTTTAAACTTGCTGGAGGGGTTGTGGGGAGCATTTGGCAACATGCAAAATTCGAGCTCATGTTTGGACCTTTGATTTGAAGTTAGGATAAAATGCCACAGTCATTCATCTCCCCTTAGGGAAACCATGGCCCTTTAATTTTTAATGCACCCGACCTCTTCCCCAGGCTGAGTGCATCGAGGAAAGGCTGCATCAGGCCTTTTCTCGTGGCTCTTCTCCACATCCAGCTTCTCCCCCACTATGCACCTTCCCTGGCCCGCGGCCACGTTCAAACTTTTTTTTTCTACCTTCTCCCTCTGCTTGTTCAGAAGGAGCTTAGTGCACCTGGCCATAAACGAGGCCAAGGCCTAAAAAAAATCAAGAAGAACGAAAAGGAAAACAAAAAATTATGAGGGAGAAAAAAAAATAAAAATTTTTACCTCGTTTTAGGAGGTTGCACGAGCTATAAAAACGCGTGCCGAAGTTCAAATCCAGATGAAATCAGTCGCGAACTTCCCCACGCGCCACACCTCAAGGCCTCGTGACCTTTGAAAACAAAAAAACATGTAATAAGAAAAAATATATATATATATATAAGAAAGAAAATAAATAAAATAAAACGAAGGCTTACCTGTGAAAGCCCTGCCAACGAGGTAGGGCAGTTTGTAAGGTCGTTAGGCACCCACGAACTGTTGGCATACAGACTCAAGTTCGAATCCAAGCGCAACCACGGGGTGGGGCAACTCCCCATCCAAGAAATGTGCAAAATGAGAATGAACCTTCTTCAAGAATCCAAGCGCAACCAGGGGGTGGGGCAACTCCCCATCCATGAAATGTGCAAAATAAGAATCTTCTGCAAGTTCGAATCCAAGCGCAGCCAGGGGGTGGGGCAACTCCCCATCCACGAAATGTGCAAAATGAGAATGAATCTTCCGCAAGAATATGGAAAGATATGCTGCCATGCTCTAAGTTGCAGCCCCTCCTCGTTTCAACGAGAAAGGGGGGGGGGGGGGGGGGGGGAATGTAGCGTGAAAATTAATTAAAAAAAAAAATGAATAAGAAAAGACAATTCTGATGCCCGAAATCGGGCACCTGCGAAGGACATGTGCCCTCTGCCTATTCTTTGCGCACCAGGTGGCGGGTTCTTTATTGCTTCCTTAGGGTTTTTTTTTTTTTTTTTGGGTGGGGGGGGGGCTCTTGCCGTTGGTTTGGATTAACGACTTTCTCTTACTTCTCTCGTGGCTCAACCATGAATTGTCGAAACATAGACGTGAGTTCGAATCCTAATGGACTCGACTCCCCCCAAAAAAAAAGATGTGGACCTTTTCTCGATCTATGTGTGTCATCCTTGCATAGGGCCCATGCTAATCTACATGCGGCCAACCTCGGCCACGCGGTCTCGGCGACCGTACGATCAAGTTTGACCTCACCCACATCCTTCGTCCACGGGCAGCTCCAAAAGGAGCTAGCTCAGTGGGGGCTACTGACTTCAATCCCTGCATTTGCGAAATATAAGGCTGGTGGGTTACCTACGGGGCTAGCTCCCATCACGATGTGATAGGAGCAACTCTTCCATAAGAAGAGTTTGCCCATTCACCAGGCTACCCTCAACGGGGCCGAGCAGGCTGAAAAGCAGTTATTAGAGCCTTAAATTTTCAGGTTTTCAGGGTCATTGTAACAAACGTCCCACACCTTTTCAGCCAGAATTGTCACCAGTCCACAAAGTGGACACCAAATAAACCAACAACAAAACAAAAAGTTAGAAAATTGATAAAATAGTTAGCTTTCCCGGGCCGCCCGGCCGGGCATGTCGGTCGGGCGCCCCGGGCACCCCACCCAGGTTGGGACCACGCCCGGGGTATCCCGGGCATGCAGAGAACCCACCAAGTTTTTTTTTTTTTCCCAACCACCAGACCTTGCTGCGCTGTGGGAGTAATGCCCAAATTCGGCCTTTTTTTTTTTTTCACGTATGTTGATTTATGTGGGTCAGGGAGGTGGAGGGGGTGCAGGAGGGGGCAAATTTGAATTTTGTATCAGCGCGCATCGTCGATCTATGCAGATCGATGACCAGAATCCCCCCAAAAATTAAAAACCTATAAAACGGGGCCTATCGGATCCCAAAAAACAATGTGCGACCACTGAAGATAAAGTTCACACGTTTGGAATAGGGTTGCGGCAATATATATATTTTTTTGGCTTTTTCTCCCCTGGTGCAAGAGGCGCCCGGGTGCATGCTCGAGGGGGTCGCCCGACCGGGCACCCCGGGCGCCATTCCCGGCATGGTGCGGTACCCCGCGCGCCCGGGTTGAAAAGCAAGTCAAATAGACCTTAAACCCCAAGGCAAAAAATGCGTTTTCATGCAAAATTCGCTCTTTTAGGATTTTCAGGGCTGGCCAAAATAATCATCTCCAAGACTACAACAAACACCAAACTCAACATACGTAGAGCTTGACAAAAAATAAAATAGGGAAAAAAATAAATAATCCCCAAATGCATTCAGTGTTGGGGGGGTTAGGGCTAAAAAGTGGGTGTCCCCGTTAACTGCTTGTGAGCAGGCTCAAAGGTTCCGGCTGGTTGGAAGACCAACGCCCCACTTGTTCAATTGGTTGGGCACTGAGCCTCCTGGCCAGGCGCCCTACCTTTACCATCCTGCAGCCGGCTCATGCTCGACCTTGAAAAAAAATATTGAGGTCGGACGCGCCCTTTCCTGCAATTAGCCGAATCGGGGCTGCGCTTCTTCCTAACCAACTCCAACTCACGTGGCCACTTTTTCCCACCGCCCAGGCTCCGAACTACTCAGCTGTCTCTCTTTCTAAGTAAACTAGGTCTGAATCTAAAATTCCAATGACCGCCTGACTTTGCTACCATGCTGGAAGCGATATACAAGGACCAGTTGTCACCCATAACTTCTAGACACCGGCCAGCGCCCGCACTCAGATCCAATAAGTTTTTGTCAGGCGCTCCGGTCACAGGTTGGTCTGAATAAACGTTTTGGCAGATACATTCGCCTCATCAAGTCAGTGAATTTGAATAATGTTTATAGGAGTCGGACAAAGGTCGACATTTAAAAATACCGGGTGGATACCCTTGTCAGGGTTTTTGCCCTGACAACATATCCTTGCCAAACTACTAGCCCACAAGTAGCAGTTTTTACATGTCGTATCAGAGGTAGGCTAACCTTTGGTATTGCTTAGTCACTGAAGTATAGGGAAAAATTGTGGTATTATGCCCAGACTCTTGGCTCGGTCACGACTTATCGCTTAGGGCGTTGAACTCCTAAGTTGGGTTGCATGAGTTCTGCCTAGCGATGCAACCGGACTTGGTCAGGTGTGACCCTCAACTTTAAGGCTTTCACTGACCTGCGTAGGCTTCCATACGACAAGAAAGCGGAGACACTCCTTCTATAATCGACCAAACCATCGACAGGAAAACGATTTCCTCAACGTGTGTGAGGGACCTGCCTTACACTTTGGGGAGTCAGACCTAAGCCACACGTCCATCCTACGGAGGGACCTAGTCTGATCGATGCATAATAGATAGATAAGGCGATGAGGTGTTATTACATTTAACACAAACTAAAAATAATAAAAAAAAAAATACACAGGCTCTGTAACCTTAAACATGTATCAAGGAGACGGACTCTTTACCGGTAGCAAACATAAAGCAATGGGTCTTTGGCCCCTCAATCAAACACAATAACAAAAGTAAAGCAAGCAAATGGTTGTATCCCATTGAGATGCCTGAGTGGAGGCCCCGATGGGTCTATCCCCACAACAACAAATGCAAGTCCTTTCCATTTAGTAGAGTAAAATGAAAACTTACGGACCTATGAACACAACAAAAAAAATGTCACACAATGCACACAGGGCCAACACTTTGTTCATTGTAACTTCGTGTCCCGCACACGGCCCGAACCTCCCATAGTCGAACAATCATTTTTCTTTTGGTCAATCTCCCAAATGGACTCAGCCACCCAAGGATCCCTTAGACTGACACATACCTTTTAGATGACGACTTGAAAACAAAAATGTCATTTCTTGTAGGGTTTACTCTACCGTGATGGTATCGAAGAGTAGGTGAAGATTCCGTTGGAAAATCGATCTGCTATCTCAAGATAACAAAATGTAGTCTCGCATGGACTCATGTAGAGTCCCTCTTGAATAATCCATCGGTGGTGATGACCTGGAGCACACACACAGGCCAACATGACCTCAACAACCTTACTACAAGCGTGACTATCTACACGAAGATCAACCAGAACTTCAAATCAATTGGAAGATGAGAAAAATTGGGCAGCACTTCCACGATAGGAAATAGATTCCCAGACTATCTACCCACTGAAATATGAGAAGAAAGTTCAATAACTAAAATGAAAGTTGGCTAAGCCTTTAATCTAGTATAAATTCCGGCGACACTTCCCCCTAGAAATGTGATATCCCAAAATCTGTATCAGGTGAAAGACAGAATTCAACTTCCAGTTTCTTCTACCACAACCTACCTAGGGCTTCAACACATGGGGAGCATCTATGCAATTAACTATGAAACGATGCCCACAGTATACCCAAAAGTAGAATAAGGTAGTGGAAGTTGTTTCTTTCTAAGACCTTGATTATGTTAGTAGCATAAGTGTAATGAGAAAAAATGGTACACAAATATGAGGTTCACCCTTCCCGCATCTCCACCTTCACGGTGAGCCTCACAAGCAAGCACAAGTGAGGCATATCTCAACCCAAATCTTTTGAACTCTATATGAACTCAACCTCGACCTTAGGTGTTGGGCCACTCATCCATCACGCTTCTGTATAGTCCTTCACCCTTACACTTTGTCTAACATTTGGCTTTAACACTCAATTATAACTTAGGAGTGGGGTCACCCCTTGGTCATGCTGTGGCAGTGACCCTATACCTCTGCTTTTGACTTACATTACTTCCCAACCTATGACTTTATTTTAAGACCTTAGTTGGTGGGTCGCTCCTCCACTTACTCTTCGACGGTTTCTCTCGACCCTCATCAGATGATTCTCTAACCTACCATCTCAAATCTCAACCTTTAGGTGTCGGGCTGCCCTTCCACTCAAACATCTCAGTGGCAACCTAACACCTAAACCTTGAGTCCACGACTTCAACGTTAACTTTTAACCATGGTTTCTGGTGTCATGTCGCCCCTCTATTCTCGAGCGCATCAATTCCCAAGAGGACCTTCCTGACCACGTTAAGAAGGATTTTGCAGGACTTGTCGGGGAGAACGTTCCCACTCAGGTCGAGTGTATCAGTCGTACCTCTCGTGAGCCTCTAGGACAGGATAGGGTCACGGGAGGCACAACTTACCTCCACTTGCACGAGGTGTCACCTTCCTTTAGGCGGGCGTATCCCCGTCAAGCTACCGAACCACATGCGAAGGCTTCTTGTATGCAATCGCAACGATGACCCAATCGAGGGCGTTTCTCGTTTGTTGTAGCATAGGGGGTACGCTGTCGAGTGCACCGGTCCCGAGCAGTGCGGGACCCCTCTTGGCCTCGTCACGCAGGAGTTGGTCTACTCATCGTCGCATAACACATGGAGCTTTCTGCAAGCCTCTCCGACCGAGTGCGCCAGCCATACCTCTCGCGAGCCCCTACGACAGGATAGGGTCAACGCGAGGCACGACTTACCTCCACCTTACGAGAGTTGTCACCTCCCTTCAGTGGGTGTATCCCCGCCGAGCTACAAGTCCACAGTACGAAAGCTAATCAGCTGAAATCACAGAGGTGGAGTAGCCGATGGTATTTCTCGTTCGCTGTAGCATAGGGAGTACATGTGGTCTCACACCTCTACCGAACCCACACGTGAACCGATGCACTGGGGGAGTTGAAGTCCCAAGCGCGACTTGTCGTTGGTCGACCAGGACGCATCCCACTCACCACGCGTTATACTGCAACACTCACACATACAGAACGACACATAACAAACAACGCGACAACACTCCTAGTCCCCTTTTGTATCCATCCCATAACTTTCCGATGCAGAAATCGGATAGGCGACGCGCGCGAGATTTAGTATAAAACCGCGCGGACACAGGATCTTCCCATATCGACTAGCAATGCATGAATATGCTAGCAATCGCAATGATGATGTACTATGTAGTGCCCATAATCAAGCGGTCCCTCGTGGATCGAAGTACCACTTATGACACTCAAGTGTCAAACTCGAAGTATCGTGAGGGTCAAACCCTTCACTATATTGCACGACTGAAGGAACAGGCGTTCGGCCCCCGCAGCACCTTCGGCCCTTAGGCTGAGTCTCCCGGTGGGCAGGACAAATAGGCTCTGCATGGGGGGTGATCCCTTTCATGTGGAGCTTAGGACCTCAGATGTCCTGGACAAGGACCTCGAATCCAGGCCCAAGACCAACGTCCAACTAAGAAATTTTTTAAGAAGTAAGAACTCTAAAGGAAGGAAGTCTTTTTTCCTTTCTCAATCTCGACCCCAATTAAACCCTTAGGCGTAGGTTCCTTGTCACACGAGCATTCAAACTTAGATATGTACGTATGTATATATATATGCGAATAAATATATGACGATCACTTCTTACAACCACTGTGAGACTCCTCTTAACCATATATATGCTTGTGATCGCAGACAGTCAAATCCAAAGTCCGAATCACAAAACATACCTGCAATCACGTCAAAGAATCAACCAAGTTCCACGCACTACACGGGGTCAACTTCAACCACTCTCTATACTCATACCCCTCGCTTTAGCCATACAATCCCCAACCTTTGCCCAACCTTCCAGAAATAAATAACACCTTCGTTAAATGACTATTCAATAAAAGTCCGGGTGAAAACCTTAACAAAACAATAAAAATCATTAGAGCTAAAGTCTTTTAGGTTGAGTATTGAGAATGAATTGGAGTTGAGATGTAGACCGACGAAAAGGGAACCGACCTATTATCAGTGATAACAGATGATGATCCTTATAGGATCAAGTTGAATCTAGCCCAAATCCTTAATCAAACGATCAAGAGGACATGTAACACAAGGTAGGTAAATCCCCAAGCTAAATTTGTAAGTCCATGGAGAATAACCTCCATATCACGATCTCACTCAAACATCGTTCTTTATTAACTAAGCCTGAATCTACCCTTAAGCAAGTGCCCAAAGAAAGGTAAACTCTTGCAAAACCTCCTCTATACAGAGTGGATCGCCAGAATCGCCACCTGTCAAATATAACCTATCTGCTTTAAACTAGGAAAATTTCGGCAGCGCTTCCCGTAAAAAAAGTGTCTTTTCATAATTTATATTAGCTTAAATATAAAACTGAAATGTTCCCTAACTATGAAAACTCAAATTTTATCTAACTCTCTGCATTGTGCATGCATTCCTTTAGTTAAGTCTGAATCATGTCTTCAAAGTCAAACTAAAAGTCAAAGTAGTGGTGCACACAATATACTCAGTCAAACATAGCAAGGAGAACGAATACAGGTTATAACAAGGTTTATAAAAGGAAAGCAATGGTTACCTCTCAGTTCCCTGGCTCTATAACTCCTCCTGAGTTCCGCCAGAGCTCCCGCAATCGGTGGGTTGACTCCCCACAGAGCCTTGCTGCGGTCCTACGGGTTGCAATCCCGCCTGCCGCATTCCTCTCAAAACAAGATTAGACTTAGAGTGAGAAGGGCAGACTGAGGGGTTTCAGACACTCGAGATATAGGAGGGGGACAAACTCAACTCCTAAGAGAGGGCCTTGAAATTTCGATACGCCTGAGGGCCCCACAATGATGACGGAAATGCAGCAGCAACTTGGTCAAACTGAAGTCAATCTTCAACTGTTGACTTTCTGACGACGCTCCCACTCGCAGCAACGACCTCACTCGCCGACCAAATCACTTCCTCAAGTCACAATTCCCCACGCATGGCTAAGACCTCACAGGCTCACAACACAACCTAGAGCGACCGCTTTTAAATAGAGCACATCTCTTACCTTATGCTTTGTTCAATCTCTGGTACTACAGAGTGAGCGCAACATGTATAGCACTCGCACCGAAATGCCGGCTTCGCAGCAATCCTAAGTGCAAACGTAGTAAGATCCTAGCTCTTTACAACAACCCTGCATGTGCAGCATAAAGTTGTACACAGTCCACAAGGCCCTACAGCGCGCTCCACAACTCAGCGAAGTGCACAGCAAATGCACTGTTCATACACAGCGAAGCACAGTATATGTTGTAACAGCTCGGTCTGCCAATAGCAACAGAACAGGCCCAAGACCCTTCCTTCAAATTGGCACTTGGCACTTAAAACCACCCTTTTTGCAACTACTCGCAGCTCATTGTTGGCAACGCATCCTGCTGACACCTTCAGCTACGATCTCTTCTAGTCCCACCAGACTAAGCTTAGCAGTCCTCCTTCAATAACGGCCACAATCACCAGCGACAACAACAATAGTCATCCTAAACAACATGCTTAACCACCACGACTTAAACTCAACTCTCCTCTCCGGCGGCATCCTATGCTCCGATCACGATTACAATGTCATTCTACCCCTACGTCGGGCAACAACACGCAACAAGAATGTGGCGCGCTCATCAGTAATGGCCCTGCGATTTAGTCAGGTACGTGCTTCTTGTTCTCCTAGCCCTTCATCTTCATAAACTGTGCAAAAACAAGGTCGAACCTCTCCCTAGGATCCAGCCCCGTACCTTGCCAACCCGTATTGGGTCAGCGCACAGTTTGGCACAGTACCCCAACTTTCGGTTCATCCCGCAATGTCAGTTCTGCCTCTGCAGGCCAGTTCCATCGGCGAGACATAATGCACCACGCAACCTATTATATCCGTTCACTCGATTGGCTATGTACAATCTGCCCTCTCTACCGGATGCTAGCGATCTACTCCCGCTCGATTGGCTCCGTCCAACCTGCTCTCTCTCTCTCTATATATATATATACACATATATATATAAATATCGTGCATTCCTTCCTTACCTTTCCGTTTTGTAGTTCATTCATCCCCTCCATATATGGGCGCACTTGGCCATCAACCCGGCCAGATTCACTCAAGGTCCGATGAAAGAAGATCACATGAAGAACGGAGACTCCAATCGAGAAGACCAATGAATTGTCGAGTTGGGGATCACATTCCCGATAAACAGTGACGGGAGGAAGAAAGAGACCCGCGACCGAACTAACTATACTTTATGAAACGAGAATGAATCTTCCACAAAAATGCAGCAAGGCGCATCCCCGTATTACAACTGTTTTCTTTACAGATGCCACGCAGTCCCAACACCCTCATGCTACTAAGACTAACGTTCTTTTGCTGAAGCTAAGGTTGTCCCTCTCGCAATACCCGAAAACCTTGTTTATCACTCTACTTCACCCGGATTCCACAAAGAATCGAGTGAAAACTTTGTTCCTTCCATCCTCCATATCCTTTCCTACTTGACAATTCCGCGCAACTTCTCGTTACTAACCTCCGACTCTACTGACTTATTATCTAGTCTGAACACAGATTGATAGTCGCCTGGGGTTCAGAATGCCTGCCTACCTACCATCTTCCCTCGTTCGTTCTGCTGAAAAACGAACGGGGTACACATCTCCGACCTTCGCCATGACCATTTTCATACTTCCTCCGCGCAGGTCTTTTTCTGCCTACCATCTATCCTATTAACCTATGGCCAAAACTAATCCTAGAATCGCGTTCGCCATCCTTTAAAACCCCTATCTCGACCTTCGCTTTGCCCGATTTCATCAGGGATCGGGTGGAAACTGCATTCCCTGCTTCGCCATAGCAATCTCCCTCGGTCGCAGTGCCTCTCCTTCCTCCGCATGTACCCGGTGCAGCTCATCATCGAGGCTCGGCCCTTTCTCTCTTCGGCCTACTGCAACTCCCGATGGTAGCAGACCCGCAGCGCGATCGATATTCCGCTCGACAGTTCCAGCTACTTCGAGTGAGACTCTGGAAGGAACCGGCTGCCCAACGACTCGATATTCTCCTTTTTGCTCCTGTGGCTCTAGTCCGACGATTGCTTTGTCTGGCAGTTACTGCCCCAACACTAAGATCTCCTCCGACCCGCTCTACTCAAGTGGACTCCCTTTCGGTTTTTCCTAGCGGGCGGTGTGCTCGCAGAGTCCCCGACAGTGCCCTGCCTCAACCCCTTTCTGCCCCGAGAGAAGCTTCGAAGGGGTCAACTACTTCACGGTTCAACCAATCATTCTGCCCCTACATGGAGTTCTAACTAGCGGCTCATACTCTAACACAGTCGCAACCCCCGTCAGAACCTTCCTCTGGTCCGCTCCAACCCTTTTTGGACCCCCAACGAGCAATTCACACGCAGATGGCCAATCACGGGGTAAGGGACACGGCCTGTTGCAGATCTAAGGCATGAGCCTAGCCGAGGTATCGGCAAACATTCAACCGAGAACTTTGAAGTACGATGTAGGGAGGGGTTACATGAAAACAACTGTTGGGTCAGCCCTACCGTTCAGCAAAACGGTGACAGCCTCCCACCTGTGCCTCCTCATGCTATGACAGAGTCCACCACCTTGCCGGTCCCCGCGGGCATACTCACATTCACACTTTTATGACAGAGCGTGGTTGGTGGACGATGCACTCGCAGAAAGTCCCCAACACTTTTTAGCTTCGCCCACCTCATGGGCTAAATCACCTATCAACTCGCATGCACGTTGAATTCCTCGGTCCCCGTCTTAAGACGGTGGGACCGAGGACCTTCACCAACATCATGAATACGCAAGGAACTCATTGGTCGACGAAAAAGATGCGCATGCTGAAGGCCCTTGACAGTCAAGACGACGTCCCAATCCAGCATTGCGCCTCAGTCGGGGCAAAATAATAATAATACAAAAATCATAAAGTATTTAGAAATTCTAAATCGTAAGAATTCGATGAACGAGGAAAGGGAACCGCTAATACAGTTCGGGCGCCGCCATCGGCAAAACCAAGGGGGATAGCCACACCGGTGTCGCGCGCAGCGGTCCCACACCCAGACGCAAAGTGAATTTTGTGTCGGACCTCACGGTCGTGTCACGCAGGAGTCTCTTTAGTCACTTTAACAAAACACCACTCCGACCATGCGCGCGTGCTATACCTCTCGCGACTCCCTACGACAGGTTAGGGATCCCTCGACGTACAACATACCTCCACCTGCGGGAGCTGTCGACATCCCTTAGGTGGGCGTATCCCCCTGAGTTACTGACCCACGTGCGAAGGCTTTTATATGCAATCGCAGAGGTAGGCCAGCCGAGGGCGTTTTCTCGATCGTCGTAGCGTAGGCATACGCGCGGTAGAACGCCTTAAGACTGACCCGCATCTCGTGCCCCGAGGTGGTAACTTCCCCGGACCGACTATCTAATCAGGTCGACTTTTCCGGACAGCCTTCCACGCTTAGTTAACTATGACGATGACTCTCTGTCTCCTTTGTTGACCTTATGTGAAAAGTCAGAGTCAAACTCCTTTGCAATCTTTCATTCTCAAAAGAATCCTAGACAAATGACTTTCTAAGCTCCGATCAACTTACGATCTCATTCACAGATATATGTATATATATATATATATATATATATATATATATATATATATATATATATATATATATATAAAGTATGTATGTAAGTCAGGGGAGTTGAATGAGCGGTAGACCTCACTTTCACAATTGTTGTGTCCCTTGTCCGAATATCCCAGACGATCCCAAATTCAGAAGACAGTTCAATGCCCAACACCTGTGCAAATGCAAGAAATCACATACACGCATACAAATGCAGACACAGAATGCGCTACAAACTTCAACCTTTAACCCATTCATAGCGAGTCCCTCACGCCTCAAAACCTTGAAAACAACATTCCTTCCTAATCCTGACTCTTTTTACCTAGCCCCTTCACATTTTCTAAGACCTTCGAGTGTGATTTGGTCAATTTAGGCATAGATACAGGGGGAAGATCTATCCGTTTCCTTCCTAGGTCTTGTCTTAGGTGTGGGTATCAAGCCATATAAGAGTTGAGTCAGAATTTTACCGACCAGTTATCCAATGATAATAGAATTGCAGTTCCTTACGGTTCTCTTCCGTAATCGTCTCCAAGAGTGTCTAACCTGTGGACACAGCACAGTCCGAAAGAATCTTAACATCTTCTCTCGGATGTTGGGATCTAGAAGATCCCATTTTGACTTGTGACTAGAGTTCGGTGCTTACGGTCGACCTACCGCTTAACTTCTACCCTGATCTAACTGCTAGTCCACTACCCGGTTGGTCTAGGCAACGAACCGATTTCATTCCCAGCGTGTTCGTCTCAACGGATCTACTAAGTTCCTTTTTAATAGGTCGATTACAAGCCACATGCCTCTAGTAATCACAAATAATACCATTCATTCAATTCAGAGAGGAATCTCATGATAAAGATCAAATCAGAATTTCAAAGGGTGATAAGTGTCTCTGG
The DNA here is from genome assembly GCA_003427395.1 of Chara braunii. Taxonomy (NCBI): domain Eukaryota; kingdom Viridiplantae; phylum Streptophyta; class Charophyceae; order Charales; family Characeae; genus Chara; species Chara braunii. The sequence continues at coordinate 114,914 of BFEA01000357.1, read as the reverse complement.
GTTAAGATCGCACTTATCCTTCCTTACCGGAATCAGCGAGTTAGAAATGGACTGAATCGATTATATGAATGCAGATATCCGGTGATAGATTGATTAGGATACACTCAAACTTTTGTTAGTATCAGGCTTTGAGAGTAAATGGCGATAAGGCAGGCCTCTTAGAGCCTTGCTTTTCTTATCACCTAGTATATAGTATTACGGTGGTAAGGCAGGCTTCCCGGAGCCTCGCTCCTCTTACCACCTAGTATATACGTCAATATGGCGATAAGGCATGCTTCTTAGAGCCTCGC
>BFEA01000357.1:100030-114504 GCA_003427395.1 Chara braunii | reverse complement strand
CAATATGGCGATAAGGCATGCTTCTTAGAGCCTCGCTTCTCTTATCGCCTAATATATATAGTGTTACGGTGGTAAGGCAGGCTTCCCGGAGCCTCACTCCTCTTACCATCTAGTACACATGTCAATATGACGATAAGGTAGGCTTCTTAGAGCCTCGCTTCTCTCATTGCTTAGTATATAATAGTATGGTGGTAAGGCAGACTTCCCGGAGCCTCGCTTCTCTTACCACCTAGTATATATATTAATATGGCGATAAGGCAGGCTTCTTACAACCTTGCTGCTCTCACTGCCTAGTATATAATAGTATGGTGGTAAGCCAAGTTTCCCGGAGCCTCGCTTCTCTTACCACCTACTATATATGTTAATATGGTGATAAGGCACGCCTCTTAGAACCTCGCTTCTCTTATCGCCTACTATATAATAGTATTTTTGATGCCCAGTCCTAGCCCTGGACCATCTGGAAGCCTTTAGGACCATGTAGGTCGGTCACACGGGACTTGCACCTCATGTCTAAAATTCATTCGCCTGATCCTTGGCTGAGTTAGTCTGGACTTTTAGGAGTACGTAGGTATACGTTAGTCATAGGATAAAGGTTGGTAGCGGCAATTCATCATCTCAAAATCTGATCATGTCACTCACAAACTCAAGAGTACACTCATGATCCCCACCTGTTTATCTTATGGTGAAGTGGCGTATAAGCGAGGGAAAATTGTCAGAAGTCCATCCCCTCTTTTCTTTCGCCTTTCATATCTCAAGAAACAAACACGTTGCGAGACAGTGACATGACACTTCTCGTTTTCGCCATGGATATCATCACTAATTAGACACACCCGGTCAGATCATGCTTTCTTCCTCTTACTCAAGCGTTGTTGTTTGCCCTTCGGTCGTCGGACTCAGCCCTGAAGGACCCCTGACTCAAAGTGGTCTTATTTATTAATATTATTGATGTTATAGGTTTTAGGGTTTAGGGTTTAGGGTTTTAGGTTGGAGTGTGCGTACCTGATTGTTCTCTGCCTCCAGAGTTCCGCCTGAACTCCGACAGAGCTCCTGCAATCGCCCTGTCACTAATCATGTATGATCGAAGCAATCGATTGCTGACCCTTAGATTAAGCTGAGACCATTATTAAATCAATGGGAATCATGTCATTAAACAATTCGACGGAGGAGGCATGCATCTGAGAGGACCAAACAAAGATAAGTACGGAGAAGGATGAAGGAGGTGGGTACTTATCGCAAAAGGATAGCGTCACCCCTCTCTCAATGCCCCATGCTTTGCTATTTGTCTCTGCCTCTGTACGATGCCTAATCGTGACAATCAGAGTAGCGACACAAAATAATAACAATAATAATAATAATAATAATAATAATAATAGTAATAATAATAGTAAAATTAAGTGATTACCGGAAAGGATGAAATAACGACAATTTGATCTGGCACCAGGTATCCATGAAACTTCATAGGTATGAGCTTTGACCAAAATATAATCAGATTCAAATTCCTTTTGATCATAGCTACGGTATACTGCCCTCACAGAGCATCTCTCCTATTCGCTACATCCCACCTTGTTTGCATACACACACAATACTCTCTCATCCAGTCTAGGACCTTGAACGTCCCACATACTCACGTATACACACGTACGACAGTTGTTCCGAGTGCTTCATCACAGCCACCGGCAACTGCCGTGGCGCCTGTTCGCGAGACTGTGTGGACTCATGTTCGCTGCCTAGCATGCCTTAGCTATAGCCTGCCAGTGCCCTGCTGCCCGGTCTGCAGCTCACGCCACTTTGTGCTTGCGTACAGATGTGGGACCAATGTTGTGTTCCTAGTGGTTCGTGGTCATTTTGTAATGTGCCAGCCCCAGGGCTACGCGTGCCCAGAGCACAACAATCCTCGTTTTTGTCTCATCAACTTGGTGCAGTGGTTTCTGCTAGAAGGACCCAGGATGCGGACCAGTTCGCACTTTGACGAACTTATGCGCAGCAACTGCCCAAGACCCTTATTGGGAAATGCTGGGGCAAACGCTTTTAGCAGATACTCAGGCCTGCCTTCACTTAGAGCAGACACGAGGTGGGCTGGAGCAGTAGTCATAATAATAATAATAATAATAATAATAATAATATAATAACAATAAGGAATATGAGCGTGAATGATATACAAACCCAAGTTGTGAGATCACACTGACGTCCGGGTAGTCATATTACAATCAACTTGCACCATAGTACTGAGAGTCCAGCCAAAAGAGCAGTATAATGAAGCAATGAGCCGATGCTCATGTCCTTAGGCCAACGTCAATTCAGTATCCATGGTCACTTCCTCCGTCTAGCGCCCAAAGCCCCAGCCTACTTTACTTTACTACCCTACCTACAGTTGTGTTCACACAACAGATCCACTTTGATTCTAGTGTCCACGAGTTCAATACTTTCGCTGACCTCTTGTGTACACCATGGTGTCATCCTCCCTTATTTCTCTCTCTTTGTTCCCCATACTGTATGTTTGTCTCTCTCTCTCTTTATATCAAGGTACTTAACTGTGTAGGTGACTGTCCATTGTGGGCCAACTGTGCTTGGGTGATTGTCTCACTGTCACTGTGTGACTACGTGCGTCACTGGCATATGCGTCGTCGTGTATCACAGTCTATGTGTGACTGTGCGGGCGACCGTGCACCGCTTCATTGTGTGATCACAGCTTCACCAAGTCTGTGTATGTATGTATTCCACTGCATTCGAGTGCAGGCCACGTGACTGTGTACGTGAGTAGTCCGCTGTATCTGTGTATTTTGTTGTGTCCGCGCGTATTTTGCAGTGTTTGTGTACTCCGTGGTATCCATGTGTGTGTCACATGATTGCATATGTGTGCGTGTGGCTCATAGTGTCTTTGTATGCCCGCCTGTCCGTCATCCTATTTGTCTGTTCATCTGTCTGTCTATCTGTGCTGTCTATCTGTCTGTGCTGTCCGTCTGTGCTATCTGTTGGTTGTAGGTCTGTGTAGATGTAGGGATCAAGGTTGTAGTAGAGGTCGTAGCTGCCATAGTCCTGGAAGGTCAAGGTCGTCGCTACTACAGTTCACCGAAGGTAAGTGGGCTAGTGGTGGACCAACTGCAGTACGTTCATAGTATGATAACTGTAAGTCGGCAGTGCATCCCCATGCAATCAGCGGTGGGGTTCAAACAGTCCCAGTCCAGTCCATCAAGTACCACGAGGGACTGTGTGTATCATGGGCCGATGAAAAGCAGCCCAACGAGTTTCAGAAGTGCAATTCAAGAGGCAACGCTCAGCCATTCGTTCATTCCCACTGAAGCCCTGCGGAAGCGCTGCCACAATGACCCGTGCGAGGTGGTCTGCAGAGGAGCCTGAAGTCAAAGTGACTAAAGAGAGGTAGCGCAGCCATAGCCGCTGTAGTTAGTAATAGGCGTGTATGAGTGTGTGTCACTGTGTGAATGCGTGTCGCGTGTGACTGTGTCACTGTGTGACTGCGTGTCGCGTGTGACTGTGTCACTGTGTGACTGCGTGTCGCGTGTGACTGTGCGTTGCCACACGACCATGCAGGCGTCTGTGCATCTGCGTGTTCGGGTCACGATCGTCCGCCCGTCTGATCGTACTTTGCCTCTTTCTGTTTGCCTGCCTGTGTTTTTGCCTGTGTCCCAGTTTGTAACTCTGTCTGTGTCCCCGTATCACTGTGGCCCTGCCTGTTCCCCATTGTATCGTAATATCTGGACAATTGTGAATCCTTGTGCGTGTCACAGGTTGTGCTCGTGGGGTATCCAGGGTGACCCGATGTATACAAACGGAGAGGCGTTTTTGGGCGCTGAGTTGCCATATCCAATTGGAACTGAACTCGTGTCTAGGTGCCATATCTCCGAGTTTTGAGTGGGCGCATGTTGCCCGTTTGCTGCGCTGCTATTTACATGCATGAAGAGTGTGAATGAGGCGCGAGTCTGGTAGCACAATAATAATAATAATAATAATAGTAATAATAATAATACTAATAGTAATAATAATAATAATAATAATAATAATAATAATAATAATAATAATAATAATAAGGAAAGTTGATCAATCGCGAGCTTCAACAATCAAACCGCATCATATACACTAGACTGGATTGTCGTGACCTCGAATCCAACAGCAGAATCGCATCACGAGTTTCACCTCATAAGAGCACAACAAAGCTCATAGATGACAATGCTGGAATAGTATCATCATCATCAACGAAGAACCAGAGTTTATATCCTATCTGGCGCTCGACGCCCAGACTACATATGGCAGATCCTACCTAGCCTATACTACAATGCCGAAGTTGGCGACAACAGCTCCCCGGAAGTACGAGCATACAGCGACCAATGCCGCACGCCTCCAGCACCGGGTATGTCTCTCGCCTCGCTCATAACCTCCATCCCCCACTCACATAGGCCACATGCACCCAATCAACTGTGTATGTAATAATAATAATAATAATAGTAATAATAATAATAATAACAATAATAATAATGATAATAATAATAATAATGCAATAAAACGGCGAGATGACATTTCCAGATTACACTATCACATCGAAAGTCAGGTAGTCACCTTGTGTTCAGAGGGCAGCATTGTACTAATGGAGATTCGTAGTACTGAGAACCAATGTTGAGGAGAGCATACTCTCCTTCACCTACACAAGAGTCCAGTCACTTCACTTTCCTACTTGACGCTCAGCGCCCAGCCTACTCCTACACAGCTACTACATCCTACGAATTGACAATGCAACAGTTGACATCAGCGGCAACCCGAAGTACTTGAAGATATCGCTCAGGCAAACCATCGCCAACACAAGGTGAGTACCCTCACATCATCATCGTCATCATTATCGACCCAAGGTCGGTATCCTACCTGCCGCTCAGTGCCCAGACTATAGACAGCACATCCTACCTGGCCTAATCTACCATGCTGAAAATGACGTCAACGACTCTCCGAAGTACGAACAGATAGCGGCTAATGCCGCACGCTTGCTGCTCCAAGTAAGTCTCTCGTATCACTCACAACCTCGTTCCTCACACACAGGTGACACGTGCTTATACGTTGAATTCTGACGATATGCAAGCAAGTGCCTATTCGTGTGGGTGAGTCTCAGTTTGGTGCGGTCGGATGATGTCATTGACGATTGGCCGCGGAAGTTGTTGAAAGGCGCCTCCAACCATAGGAGTGCCGCTGATGTTAAGCAAGTTTTGCATTGTATGAACGAATCAATCAATATTCAATCTGCTTGGTAGTTGCTCTTCGGGTGGGGGACTTGTCGGGAGTAGCATTTGACATGGGAGCTATAATGACGGGCGTGCATCTTGTAACATTTCCAGGAAGGTAAAAAGCAAAGAAGAAACGAAGTAGCACGTGGCAGAGTCACATAATGGACAGCTCGGCACAGCCCCCCCCCTTCTCCCTCTCTCTCTCTCTCTCTCTCTCTCTCTCTCTCTCTCTCTCTCTCTCTCTCTCTCTCTCTTTCCTTGGTCGAATCATGAACGTCTCACACACACACATTCCATCGATAGGACGAACAAAATCGGAATGAATCATTTGCTGAAACGGGGAAATATACACTGCCACCTTTTGATTTGCTCGTTCTATCGATCCAAGTAGCGTGCTGCGAGCCGCTGGTTCGAGACTTAGCTGTTGGCCAAGGTTGGAGACTTATCGTCTCTCTCTTTTTTTTTTTTTTTTCCCCCTCTCTCTCTCTCTCTCTCTCTCGCACACACACACACATTCCATCGATAGGACGAGCAAAAACGAATCTTCCGCTGAAATGTGGAAATATATACGACCACTTTTTGATTTGCTCATTCTATCGATCCACGTAGCGTGTGGCGAACCGCATGTTGGAGACTTGACTCCCTCTCTCTTTCTCTCTCTCTCACACACACACACACACACACACACACACACACACACACACACACACACACATACACCCACACACCCACACACACGTGTGCAGTAGTGAACACTCCGACATTGTAGTGGTAGATTCGTTCGATTCTATTTATTTATTTATTTATCCATTTATTTATTTATTTATTTTTTATCGATGGAAGTATAACGAGGTAAGTCGCGTGATTTCAGGCTTACATGTTCTCTCTCTCGCTCCCTCGCCACAAGATCCGCCACGATGCGCAAACCCACCGAGATCACGTCACGGAGGACACGAAACGCGCATTCCAACATGTCGGGCAATGACGGGCCCGACCTCGCGACGTTGTTGGCAACTATACGGGAGGGCGCCCGGCCGCGCACCTGCTGCTCGGTAAGTTGCCCTTTCCCCTTCTTTCCTCCCCCTCCTCTTCCTCTCCTTCTTCTTCTTCTTCTCCTTCTTCTTCTTCTTTTTCTTCTTCTTCTTCTCTTATCACTACTTCTTTGCGCGCGGCCACTTCTGCTCGCGCTCCATCTTTGTCGATCGCGCCCCGTGCTCGCTCTTCCAGCCTCTGCGGACGCGCTCCTGCTGTCGCACTCTCCACTTCGTCTTCGCCACCCGTGCACTCTCTTTCATCATCTCCCCTCGCTCCCCCTTCTACCGAGCGATTCCTTCCCACCGCGCCTGCTCTCCAGATACTCATGCACGTCCCCGGCTCCTTCTCGCGTAATGGCTGGCCGAGACTTCGTCGGCTGCCAACGTGATTCCGAAGTCGGTATCCAGGTAATACCGTGGTACTTGATCAATGAATCTGTCGGAAAATCTGCGACAGATTCCTAAAGCGAACTATCTGAAACTACGGGTAAAAGAAGCAAAAAAGAAAAGAAAATAATAAAATAAAATAAAATAAAAAGAAGAGAATCTAATCGTAAGAGTAAATAAAAGAAAACAAAGAAAAATAAAGAATCTAACCTCTAACTACATGAACTCACCAACTGTCAAATCCCCGTTTTCAACGGGGCAACTATAACTAAATCTGAACATGAGGTCGTGTGTTCAAGCCCCGACCAAACTGTTGCGGAGCTCCTTGACAAAAGGAGCTACCTCATTCGTCCCCAGCATCCCGTGTTTGGTAATCCATACCTTAACCTACTGAGTTAGCTCCTACTCTTGTCAAAAAGGGGGCCGCTCAGGTAAAAATAGAGGATTGGGGCTCAACCCACCTAGTGGTCGGAACCTATTTCTGAGTCTGTGCGTGCGTGCACGCTTGCTGGTCCGCGGGCCTGTCTAAGTGTTTGTCGGCTTAAGTATGTGCGTGGCCCAGAAGAGCACCTGATTGATCGAAAGGCCCGAAGGGCCGGTACTTACCTGTGACTGAGACATTGAGGGTTGCGGCAGGGAAGGCACTCAACTTGCGGGGAAAGAGACCCGCGATACTTTAAGAGTTGCGGAGAATACTCAAGTGACAGGTGGGCCGATACCACACCAAGTAGGTAGATGTGTCGAGTACTCAAGGTCGCGCAGAAGAAGACAAACGTTGGTATTTTTAGACGCTCTGTGCCGGTAGGTAAACAGGTACCAGGCCAAATCCCAACGTGTGTCGTAGATCTATCCGACACAACACTAACCCAATCAACCCCTCGACCTTTCCAGTCGGAGGGTATCACTACTAATCCCAACCATCACCGCGCGCGTCATAACAACGAGCGTGCATATTCTCGAAATTTTCTCACCGATTTGCCTCCGACCTCATTGGCCGAGGAAATTCGTTTCGAGTGTCACACTAGAGCGTGCACACCCTTTCCATTCCAGATTGGCTCCGTCATGGTAGTCGACGTCGTCACTATGTGGAATGCAAAAGCATGGCCAAATACCCTTGTAAGGGTATTTGGTCCGACAGTATCCCAGACCCCATTGAGCGACGTCCCCGTCACCTGGAGAACTATATGCAAACAAAGGATGTTTTTCGACATGCAAATCGTCAAATCCGAATCCTAGACTGAAATGTGGTTCAGGATCGACGTCGTCACCTCACTTTTCATTATTACTGCCGAGATTTTAACCCGGGTTTCCCACATAAAATAAATTCAATGACTTGAAGTGGGGATACTTGATCCGTACTACAGTACATGAAATAGTCAAGTATGACAACGCTCCTTTCCTTCTCCGCACCCTTAGTCTTTAGCCCAGGTATTCGTTGGTTGTTTTTCAGGGTCGGTGTCCGCGTGCGAACTCAACCCGTCCAACGCGGGTCCAAACCCAGACCTTGGGTATTCAACTCTTGATATCACAGTCCAAAGTTGCATGTCGTCCTCCCGAAGTCTAATACAGGAGAACAACGGTCTCCATCATGACCCACCACAGTCTTGCTGATCAGGCCGGAGCTGCGGCCCACCTCGTTGTTGTTTATCGGTGGTTACCCTCGTTGGTTGTGCAACGATGGGATATTCATCATATCTTTTCAAAATTCATAGATTGCAAGACTAATCTCGATCCCTTCGACATCCACTTGAATAAATTTTTTCATTGGGGTGACCACTCCTCTAGTTTCTCTTCGATGCCATATTTAAAGGGTCCGCTGCCTGGTTACGCCAGGTCAGCAGCCCACACTGGGAGTTACGTCCAAACGATGCAAATTTTCCACCATAGGCTTGGTAATTTATGCCTTTAAGTTAACCCTTGAAATTGATGAACGATGTTTCCTTTTAAAAAGATAGATAAAGTAGATAAGATTTCAAGAAAAAAATCAACTGAGCTATCGTCAGATTGCCATTCAGGGTTGTGCCCTCCAAGTCTTTGATCATAGCTCAGTGAGGCACGCACCTCGGGATCATTTTGTATATAAAAACCAATATTTGAAATGAAATCAATGGTTGTTGACTCTTTGCTTGTCTGAAACCAACAAAACAAACATCCCATTAAAAAAAAAAAAATGATTGCAAAACTTTTTAACTCATTGAGAAGAGTTTCCCCATGTCGTAGCATGATTTCTCAAACATGTACATATAATCAATCTTTCCAACGTCTTGGTCATACAACCTTTTACTGAATTTCATACAAGGTATTGATCCGCCCGTTCCTCTACCACCACCTTAAGGCCTCAGATGAGTTCAATAGTGATAGACAAAGGGAGATACTGACTCACAAAAGACTCAAACCATAGACAAGGATTCACTCACAATGTGAAAAGTGTTTGTGGTCCACCAGCTCATCCCCTTTGGATACATATATATAAATACAAAGTATGTTAAAATGAGTCAGACTCGCGACTAATCTCTCTTATCCTCAAATGTCCATGCATTTTCTTATACTATCGTTTATTCTAAACCTTTATCCTATCAAAACTCAAGGAAAAGAAACTTGTCATTTTTTCAGACTGCACTCTACTTATCCAGGTTCTCTCTTACCCAACAAGACACCTCAATTTATCTAGAAGTTCATACATCTACTTGTTTCTATTCTAAGAAAGTGATTGTGAGTTTCAATATCCTATCGAGCTTCACTCTGCCATTCTCGGATTATCTGTCCAGTGATGACCACCAATTTTTCTCGTAAGTGAACTTAGTCATTCTCAACTCAATGTTCCTTGCTAGTACCTTGCAATCATCCCTGAACTGCCCTTCTTCTGTGCAAAAGAAGCATGCACTTCTGGTCTTATTGCTTCTGACCTTCTTCCTATGACGCTCAGTTTGAGGTTTCTGCCTAATTCCCTGTTCCTTCTGATGTTTCATTGTGAGGCAACCTCCTTCTCTTGGTTCCTTCTAAAGTAAGATCAAACATTCACTCTTCCCTTTCCTGACAAAGACCCCTTTCCTCCTTGCTCTCCTGCCTTTCCTTTGCCTCTTCTCTCCTTCGGGATGGACCCTCACACTTCATCCTTCTTTCTTTTCACCTCTTCCTCTTCCATTGCCTTACCCTTTTTCCTCTTTGACCTTTTTCTCACCTCTTTCTCACTTCAACCCCTTTTCTTTCATTCTCAACTGATTTTCTCACTTCAGTTTTTTTTGGCTCTTGGAGCCCCACTCACCTACCGAGGTCCCCTTTTGACACATTTTGCTTCCTCTTCTTGACCATGGGTGAAAGCAGTTGTGAAGATTTCCTTGTCAAATACTCTGTGCCCTCAAGATAACGACCTACTACCCTTGAGTACGACTTCTTCTCCTATGTAGACTTTGAAGAATTCTCCAACTTACCTTTGAAGTTAATGACGCAACGGCTTCAGAGGTACTATGTGACACTATGGTAATAAGCTCACTCCATTATCCTTTCACTCACTCTTCTCTCACCCTTGTACCAGAAGTGTTATAGCAACACCCCTATCATCAATCTCTGCTCCTGTTTTTACTCAATTACCTTGGTGGGCTCCATCCATAATTTCTTTTACTGATGGCAGAACTTCATCTAAAATCTCTCATCCTACTGACCTCTCTACATGTCTTCCCTACCTCATTATTCAATATCTCTCTTGCAATTATCTCCTTCTAACGGAAACGTTTCTATCTTTGGTAGTTACGATCTCTTAACGCCCTTATTATCTAATGACCTTGCAATCTTCTGTGACTAATACAAGTCTTTTGTTCCTGTCCGCCATTCGTACTCTCGCCGCAAGGCTTCCTGTCTCGTCTCTCCAGGTATGTTTGGGTCAATGGGGTTTCTAAACCTGTCATAAACACTTCCTTCAATATTGGTGTTAGTTAGACCGTTTGCTTCATCAGTCTTCCTGACATGGCAAAACCTCATTATGTGCCCTTCTTGGGCACAATGCCTGCGGACCGCACTCTTCAAACCCACTATTTTTTTCCCAAGCCTTTGACCACCTTCTTGACCACTTTGGACCCTGATGGCATTCTAATTTCTATTATCACCTCTATTATTGCCTCTGCTATCACTTCCTCTACCATTGTTCCTGAAGCCCCTATTACCATGACTACCACTTCCTCGTCCACCATTATCTTGACCTCTTCCCCAATCTTGACCTTGATCGTGGTCATGGACCATTCGAGCTCGGTTTCTTGCCTTCCGCTGGACCTTCGTCAACTTTCGATGTCTAGGTTCTTCTTATGTCTCAATCACGTTTTCTCCTTTTTCTCCAACTTGGTTATCACATTGCTTCTTCTCAGCTTTCGCAGGTCGGAGAGAACCTTGATTATCATCATTCGTTTTATCTCCACTACTACCACCTTGCCCGTCCGACATCCCCTCTGAGACCTTTCGCTTGCCTTTTCTATTCCTTTCTAATTGTGTCATTCTCTCTTCCAATGCTCTCACTTGTCTCTATATACTGTCTGGTTCTCCTTGTGTTGACGCACCACCGATTATTTGATCGGGGTCTTCACAATGACGACTGTCAATTTCGTGTTCGGGAAACCTCAAGCTTAACAAACTTTCCAGTTCACTCCAAGTTCGCGATCTCAGCATGAAATCGTATACTTCCTCGCTCAACTCCTCACATACGAACAAAGGGAACTTAGTCAACATCGCCCTCTTATTCCACTTCTTCATAAGGCTAAAGCTGCGGTAATCGCGCAAAACGTTAGGCAGGTTCTTCCCTTGAAACAACAAAGCTCTGAGGTCTTGGGGCATTGACTCGTCTACAAATTCGCGTGTCAATACTTTAGCGAGAGACGAATTCCTCCAACGAAGGACCTTAGCCAAACCACCTTCTTCAGCCATGGTCGCCGCCGCTATTCTGAACAAATACAGCAAGCGGCGAAATGTCAGGCCGTAAGCCGAAGATAGCGTCCAATAGGCTCCTCTTTTCCCACCTTAACAACTCCAAAAAAAAGATACAAGGGCATAAGCTTTAGGCATCCATTTGACGGAGCAATTATCCTCTGCACTGACCTTAAAGGTGTGAATAACGCAAACAGATGTATGAAAAGACACTTAAATAAGACCATACGCTGCCAATCATGGATTAGAGGAAGTAATAACATTCATCTGTCTGCATACCTCCATTCGAAGTTCATCCCAGTGTTCAAACCTTTCGTCTGAATCGTGGGAATCAGTGTAGGTGCTAACAATGTAAGTCATGCTTTGAAGTTCTTGGTTGAGGAGCATGAATCTCATCTCTAGGTACAGACCGTATACCATCTTGCTCGTATACTGCTTGTGTCCTCATTCTCATACTACCAAAGCGGCCTCTGCTGCTGCCTTTATTTTCTCCCGTCCTCCGAAATAATCCTCCACAAGAAACTTGGGTAGGACAGCTTTCAACGGCGTTGAGGGGAGCACAAACTGCTCGGCATCTCTAACTTCTATAACAATGGATACTGACTCCTCTCTTTTCGGACATATTCCTCTTGCCCACTTTGCGGCAGCTATCTGAGCTAGCCTTAAGGGTCTCTCAAGCAGACTCCCACGTCCCAGTGTCAGCTCAATACCAAGTGTAACCCAAAAGGACGATGAAATGTATATGGTTACTTTCACAATTGCACTGTCTCGAACATCGTCGAACCCAGATTCAATCCAAATAAAGACATCCTCAATCAAAGAAGTACCCCACAATGAAGCGATGTACTCATTTTCTCCCTTACTCGTCTTGGCAAGGACATCTCTAGTCTGCCCTCCTTTTGAATAGGCAAGACTATATTGGGGTCTTCCCTAGCATACGACATTTTGGACTTCGTCAGCTACCCCTATGTCCTGCTTACACAGACAAACACTCAACAAACATCTCCCATCACTGCAAAGAGTCTCTTCTTCCTACAATGTTCTTCCTGAAAGGTCCTATTCAAACCATACCTTACTACAATTGCTAATTTCCAACGCCTAAGACCATTCAAAAACAAGTCATAGTAGTATATTACGATAGTAATGCATTTGCAATTTCTGAATGTCATAATTTATTATAATCACTGTTACTCATAGTAGGGACATACTGCCATAGTAATCACAATAGTTAATAATTATAATAGTTGAGTATGTAAATAGTTTTAGCAAGCGAAGAGACAAGCCTAATAAGCATATGCATGCATTGGTGATGACGAAAAACTTATGGTATTTGTTACGATCATGGACAACAGTCATGTTGTAGTTAATATAATTTTTAATGATAAATGCTTTTGGATGCAAAAATAATGAGAGTACTACACTCTACACCCTGGGCTTTGACAATAGTATATTATGTTAAGGGGCAGTGTAATCCCCTAAAGGGATAACATCTTAAGCTCTCGAGGCCCGCTTAAGGACCAAGCCTCACTGCTTCACCATCCGATTCCAGTATCCGTTCCTTGCAAACTCTTGTCAATTAGTAGACAACCTCACCGTACACGTTCCAGGATAATATATCATTTTTCGTGATGATGAACTCAATTGACACAAAGATAGTTGGGGAATCACCCCCTACCTCCTTGCGTCATGCAGTAGTTGCCTACATCATAGACCATAGTCTAACAAGGTTCAAACACTTTCCTCCTTCTCAGTAATAATGTAGTCAGTATTCCTCAAAGGGTCAGGTGACAACACCCCACTATGGACCAGGAACATAGTTCCGGCGCGGGTCTCACTACTACCTCAGAATACGAATTTATAGCTCCTTCAAGCCATCTGTTAGGGAAAGGATAACTTAGGATTGTAACTCCCCCAATGATAGACTCTACACATTGACGACCTCTCGAGAGAATCTATTCTCTCAGGGAGTTGATCACTACATTCACCCCCGATCCCGCGTCGGACGTGGATTCTGCGTAACTTCTTTATCCTTTATAAGGAGAGCAATCCATATGCGTGGACTCAAGTGAAATAAACATAGATGAATAGCGAAATTTTGATTAACTCATACGGATGAATTTAAGTGCACAGTGTAGAATAAATAAACTCAGATGGACAACTCAAGCAATTAACCATGAATAAAATGCATCAGATAGATAGTTTCACGTGAATAGGTTTAAAATAGACTGACATAAATGATTAATTTTAAATGAATAACCTCAAATGAATGGTCTTAAGAGAATGGATTTAAGCGCTTAGATTCAACTGGGTATATTCAAGTAGATGGTTCAGGGTCGATGAGTTTAAGCAACTGCCCTCATGCCTGAATATAGTCACCAAGTTGAACATAAACAAGATGGTTTGATACCTACTTCCTCACTGCCTTACTAACTACACTTAGGATTATGTGCCTCTTCTTGCAAACAACTACAGTTGGCATAACAAGTCATTCTATCCATTCTGTTCGCCCCCATTTTTGTGGATCTGTCAGACTTCTGACTAAACAGGCCTCCACCCGTAAACTTTGCTCGAAAGTACAACTTTTAGACTAACAAAAGTCTAAATGAGACAATTCACGTGCACGAGTCACATACTCAATCCACCTCTATTGTTCATCTATTCCCCATCTCACTTGTCTTACACTTCAAGTTTCTAGTTTGATATATGCTTAAATTAGCATATTACCACCTTCTTCAACTTCTATCTCCTAGCTAAATCACCGGACTCCACTTATTGACAATAAGTCTAGGTTATTTTTTCGGACGTCCGGGACCCCTGGGTTGTCCGACCGGACGTCTGGTCGGACGTCAGACGGTCTCGGACCGGACAAGGATTGTCCGACTTAGCGCAAAAAAAAAAAAAAAAAAAAAAAAAAAAA
>BFEA01000357.1:50056-96330 GCA_003427395.1 Chara braunii | reverse complement strand
GCTTCTTAGAGCCTCGCTTCTCTTATCGCCTAGTATATAATAGTATGGTGGTAAGGCAGGTTTACCGGAGCCTCGCTTCTCTTACCACGTAGTACATATGTCAATATGGCGATAAGGCAGGCCTCGTAGAGCCTCGTTTCTCTCATCGCCTAGTATATAATAGCATGGTGGTAAGGCAGGTTTCCCGGAGCCTCGCTTCTCTTACCACCTAGTATATATGTTAATATGGCGATAAGGAACGCCTCTTAGAGCCTCGCTTCTCTTATCGCCTACTACATAATAGTATTTTTGACGCACAGTCCTAGCCTGGACCATCCGGAAGTCTTTAGGACCATGTAGGTGGGTCACACGGGACTTGCACTTTATGTCTAAAATTCGTCCGCCTGATCCTCGGCTGAGTTAGTATGGACTTTTAAGAGTACGTAGGTATAGGTTAGTCATAGGATAAAGGTTGGTTGAGGCAATTCATCATCTCAAAATCTGGTCATGTCACTCACAAACTCAATAGTACACTCATGATCCCCACCTCTTTATCTCATGGTCAGGTGACGTATAAGCGAGGGAAGATTGTCAGAGGTCCATCCCCTCTTTTCTTTCGCCTTTCATATCTCAAGAAACACACACGTAGCAAGACAGTGACATGACACTTCTCGTTTTCGTCATGGATACCATCACTAATTAGACACACCCGGTCAGATAATGCTTTCTTCCTCTTACTCAGACGTTGTTGTTTGCCCTTCAGTCCTCGGACTCAGCCCTGAAGGACCCCTTGCTCAAAGTGGTCTTATTTATTAGTATTATTGATGTTATAGGTTTTAGGGTTTGGGGTCTAGGTTTTTAGGTTGGAGTGTGTGTACCTGATTGTTCTCTGCCTCCAGAGTTCCGCCTGAACCCCGGCAGAGCTCCCGCAATCGCCCTGTCACTAATCTTTCTTCCATGCAGATGATTAGACTTACCCAACTTAGGGAGACATTTAATTTTTTGCCTTAATTCTATTTAATAAAAAATATTTATACTAAATCTCCTTCTTTCTATATTATCACGGACATAGGGTTGAACCGCCCCAACTATGGGGTATGTTCAGTCTCTCCACGTTACCTTCACATTATATTGTAAATTTGCTCTTCTTCCCTTCTTGTTCTACCATAAACCTCCCAAATTAGGGTGCCCAGTCTGTCGGATGATTTAAATGTGTCTAATATATATATCAATTTTTATACTTTGGTTCACCATTAAATTCATAGCTTATGACTAGACCGCCCCAACTTGGTGGTACACTTAGTCTCATGCCTTTATCCCCCTCATTAGAAGAAAACACATAGAACTTAGTTCATGCAACTTAGAATGTCCTAGTTATGTTTCATCAAAAAAAAAAAAAATCACGAATCTGAGCCTTGCAACTTAAGACGGTCCTCCTCATGTTCGAAAACCCTAAAAGAAACTAGTGACTGCATCGTCAAACTTAGGATAGGCCCAGTCTCTAAAGGTCATGCATTTCACTTGGTAAATAAAAACAAAACATGACACTTGATCACTCAAATTAGAGTAAAGTTGAGTTATCCAGCACTTGGTTGACCTGATTAAACACAAGCAAAACACCTTCCTCATGAAACCCCTAAAAGAAACAAGTGACTGCACCCTCAAACTTAGGATAGGCCCAGTCTGTAAAGGGCATGCATTTAGCCCAACAAATAAAAATAAAACATGACACCGGATCACTCAACTCAGAGTGAAGTTGAGTGATCCAGCCTTTTGTGGACCCGATCAAACACAAGCAAAATACCTTCCTCCCGCCTTCCGTTTTTTCTTTTTTTTTAGTTTAAATCGATACAATGTTTGACTTTTACACATATATTTTTTTCCTCACTTCATAATGGATCATGAAATAAAGATTAAAAAAAAAAAAAAAAAATTAAAAGTAGAGAAATTCGATCATATTCTCAGTCAAAAATAGAAGATATTAGAATTAAGGGACTACGGGATCACAAGTGTAAACACAATCTGAGTGCTCCCTGCCTCAAAAACCCTGTCTGGGCTCCAACAAAGCTCTCGAAATCAGTGGGCTGACCTCGCATAGTGTCTTCCTGCGGATTCCTTAAAATAAACAATCAAAATTTTGACCTACTTTGCCGAACAAAACTATCCGCGGGAAAGCAAGCACACACGTCTCGAGTCAAGAACCCACAAAAAAATAAAATAAGGGTAAAATATGATAGAATATGGGTTATCACGGGTATATAAATAAATATCACCACCAGTTCAAAAAATAGGGTTATTGTCGACAATAAGATAAGAGGAAAAATAGGTCGAGCTTGAACACCCTAATTTTCGGCCATGCGTTAGACAAAGGAAAACCTAAAACGAATGGTGTCCGTCGACACCAATCCCTAAATATCTAAGATTCATGTGACCCACTGACTTTGGTCGCCCGACAGTAGCCCTGCCCTTTTCTTAGCGGCCACATCGAGGCTTTCAAATACCAGCCGAAAGAATACGCACAAGTCTCAAAGGGATGAACCTTACATGTCATCTACATCTACTCTTGGTCGTCATTCTTTTGGACTCTCATCTAGAGATCATAGGACTAAGAGAATGTCGATCACTGGCCATGCGCCTTGGTCATCTGGGTAATGTGTGAGGAGCAGTTCGAGGACGCTGACCCCGTAATGATGAAGGCGGTTGTGTTGTGGACCCTCAACTGATACGGACGCTACGCCAAGCTCTCCTAAGAACGAATGACCACTTCCTCTTCTTCCCCAGTGTCAATCATTTTACTTTATTATTCACCACCCTCTTTCTTTTCCTTGAACTCTCCCCTACCTCAAATCGCGTTGGTGATGTCCTATGCATTATCTTGCCATTTTCCTTTCCTGTAGGGTATGTTAGTGATGGTCTAAGAATCGAAGTTTATCGCGGCCTAAACAGTTTTAGCCTAACCCCTACTTTTGGATCTCTCCACCTAGATTTGTCTAACTCGACTATCATATAGGCTCCCTCGTCTAGCGCCTCGACCACGAGGTAAGGAACCATCCATTGATTCACCAAATTCTCTGACAATGACATTTCAATCAGTTCGTCGTTGTGCGGAGTGCGCCCCTCAAGGTGCGCACATTCACTTCAGCAGCCTAGAGATGCCGACGGGCATTCCACAACAACAATCGCCCAATGTGCCACATGTCTTGCCTGCTTCCTTGTCTTCCTCAACGTTGATCGACGGAGTGAGGAAACACATGTAGAGTGGGCATGAACGCACTTGTATGTCCTTTACGCCCATGGATCACATTCCCAATGTGTCAGAGTTGCATCAGTCAAAGTATGGAATAAGGGCGACTGACCATCATGTGTTTGGCGAGGGCATGTCCAGCATGAGGCCGCACAACAACGACGGGCGACAATTTTCTTAGGAATCGGCAAGGTCAGGTGGATGACAAGTCTCCTGTATCTTGCAATGCGAAGCATTTTTGTGCCCTCCTCCCCGCCCCTCCCGAGATCCTTGGTTCCTTTTACCCAACGAGTGGTCGAAGCATACGACGGTAAGGAGATCATGGAGTCGTGCGGACACCCATGTGGTGCAACATGTGGACACTAACATGTCCGCCTGGGAAGAGGGTAGATAAGTGTCATTGCCCCTTGGCGAAGGGAACAGGAAGACCAGGCCTTGGGTATTAGCCGACAAAGTCGATTTTGTAAAATGTATGAGGGAGGACAATGCTTTTATGGCAAAAGTCAATGGGGGGCATAAATGTATGAAACGGTACGAGAGAAACGAGTGAGTGTCAAAAGTGTACGAGATCACTACGGGCTGCAAAAGGAAAAGAGATCTGACCATCCGCGCTGGCGACGTGCATTCTGGTCCAAGTGGAGCAATCACTGAAGAGGAGAGTCGATGCCGATTGTTGGCAACTTCCAGGGGATGAACGCTAGACGACCCACGAAGGGAAGATTCGATTGACGTCAACCTTCTGGTCGAGGCCATCATGCTGCTAACGAAGGCCAATTCTCATGAGGTGTTTCCTTTACTTCACAGAGATGCTATACTCTGGCATTGCTTCGCCCTCGTTCATCGCTCACTAATCGTTTGCCATATCTGGCTCTCGGTCACGATGGGGAGAGAGGAAGAGAGAGGATATGCTGTGAAGTCAGATGCTCAAGAAAGAACAATGCGTCTTCTCATTTGTTGATGCCATCTGCTAGTTGTTGTCATCTGTAGCTTACTTGGGATGTGTGTCTCACGACAGCTATTGTTTTCATAACCCAATTTCCGCTACGGCTTGACCTGGTACTTGTAGGGAAGACATTTCCATGATTGAGTATCAAAGCTAGCAAATGAAAGAGACTGACGCACTTTGTGAGGTTGACATCACTAGTGGGTTGTGCGAGTGACCTGCAAGTTGCGAGAGGGTGAGAGTGTGAGGTACGTGTAGGATACAAGTGATGGATAGGGTCTAAAGGAAATCAGACATGTGAGAACTGAAATGCAAGGATGACGTGGTTGACGTTACACCTTTCACACTGATTACAGGACGCAGATGAGGGCGGAAGACAAACTCCATGTTGAAGACGGAGGAAAGTCAGACTCTTTGGTTATCATGCTATGTGTCAACTTCTCTGTTGATGTCATGTTAAAATCTTGATGTGAATGTAGACAATGTGGAGAGGGTAATGCAGATGCACGGGGTACGAGTGATACAAGCTCTAAAAATGTAGAAGTCGGACTACACTGAAGATGTTCATGATAAACCCATTTTTTTTGTTGGAGTTGACATCAACCATTATTCTGCACCTATCAGTGCGTCTTGCTAAAGAGTTCATGAGAGAGTCGTATGCCCATTGCATACTCGTTATGATCATCGTTGTCTATTCAATCGATTGCTCATAGATATCGTGAAGGGACTAGACTTTTGAGAGTACTGCGAGGTAGCAAGTCAGTTATGGAAAATAGGGGAAAGGTGCATACAACTGCATTAGTAAAGTGATTGTACTGTAATAATACCCTAATGGTGCGCACTGGAAAAAAATAGTTATTTCTCCGAGGTATGTTTGAGGGGGATAAGCGTGTATCACCGAATGATCGCTATAGGCGCCCGAGCATAGAGCGAGTTGCAAATTTTTTCTTTTTCCTTTTTTTTTTTTTTTTTTTTTACTCGCACAATCTTCTAATACAGAGAAACAATAAATTTTAAAGTTATGTATGAACGAGTGATTCCACAAAGCTGGATATAGATTGTGTGTGAGGACTTTGGGGATTTGATTGAAAGCAAAGAGGAACCTCCTTTCATTGTTTACTATTGTTTCCAACTGCGAAACCTTCGTCTTCGGAATATCTTTAATTGGATAGTAAAGAGATTTGCATATGCTTGATGTAATAAACTGGCATTAGTTCCCTAAGAAAAATCAAACTCGGGCCAGGGGGTGAGCTTTGCACCCTATCGCTGCCATGGTAAACCCTTCATGGGTCAAAGCTACTAACTGGTAGAACATAAGTGTCCCTTGAAGGAAGCCTTGTTGACAAAGTCAGATGCTTCTCGCTGTTTAAAGTCGTTGACCCCTGCTAGGACAAGGAAATGAGCTATCACAAGTGTCACGTATTAAGTATTATCTCGTTAGAGTAATTGTCATCTTCTTAGTTATGTCCTGCTACTACTCAGGCTAATCCTCTTTGAGTAGGGGTTTTGCCCAAGATAACAGAAAAAATAACTAACTATTGTTCGAGCTATCGCAAGAGAGTCATTATCAACAAGGAAACTGGGAGAGTAACTTAAAGTTGTATCCTTACTTGCGCTTGCAATTACTTCTATCTGGAAGTTTTTTTAGGCCTTTTCACATACTTGCTCGTCCATGCAGGCTATGAATCCCCCGTGGTTATGACGGGGGGGTCAAACTCAAATGGCGGTCGGGATCCCGACCGCAAGCCATGGCCCCAGCGGCTGGGCGTGACTGAGAATTTCACATATTTTTTAAAAACAAATTAATGGACTGAAAAAAAGAAGGGGGTTGTAGGGTTTGAAAATCCCTACAACCGTATATTTTTTATTTTGAATTAAGAAGTGTTTTTGTATTCTTTTAAAAATAGAAAACGAAAAAACAAGTATTTTAATAATAAAAAAACGAAATTAAAAAGAGGTTTTTTTTTTTTTTTACGTGTGTGTGTGTGTGTATGTGTGTGTGGATGTGCGGGAGTGAAGGGCAACCCCTTCCCCACCAATCAATCAATCAATCAATCAATCAATCAATCAATCAATCAATCAATCAATCAATCAACCAATCGATCGATCGATCAATCAATCAATCAATCAATCAATCAATTAATCAATCAATCAATCCATCAATCAATTAATCAAAAAAAAAAAAAGTCACACGTGCACGGGTGCGCACGCGCGCTTGTGTGTGTGTGTGTGTGTGTGTGTGTGTNCGCGCGCTTGTGTGTGTGTGTGTGTGTGTGTGTGTGTGTGTGTGTGTGTGTGTGTGTGTGTGTGTGTGCGCGCGCGTGTGGGGGGAAAGGACAACCTCTTCCCCACCAACCAATCAATCAATTTGTCAATCAAAAAAAAAAAGTGAAAAAAAAAAACAGCGGGTTCGACTCTCGCGAGTGTGTGTGAGGTATGAGATATCTTTGTTGTGTATTTTTCCAACCATCCTGATTTAGGTTGTATATTAACAAATTATGGTTTTGAGGGTCATCCGTTACAAAAAGATTTTCCCTTAAGTGGATATGTGAAAGTGCGATACCATGATTCAGAAAAACGTGTGATCTCGGAGCGTATTGAAATGACTCAAGAATTTCGTTATTTTAATTTTTTTAGTCCTTGGCTCCCTGGAGATGGATAGAACTAATTAAAAAAAATGTAATCCCGGGTGAGAAAAAAACATGAAATTTATGAACAAATTTGCTGGAGCGAAACTCTCTACTTTATTAGAACGAAGAATCACAAATTATGACACCAAATTATAAATGGACGAAATCAGTCGAGTGGTTTTGGTAGGAAATGGAATTGCACGTGTTTATGGATTGAACAAGATTCAAGCTGGAGAAATGGTCGAATTTTCCAATGGTGTTAAAGGAAGGACACTGAATCTAGAAAATGAAAGTGCAGGAATTGTGGTTTTGGTAGTGACGCTGCCATTAAGGAAGGAGATATTGTCAAACGTACTTGATCTATTGTAGATGTTCATGTAGGAAGATCTATGTTGGGTTGTGTTGTTGATGCGTTAGGAGTACCTATTGATGGAAAAGATGCTTTCGGCGTTGTAGAGCGAAGACGTGTAGAAGTCAAAGCTCTGGGAATTATTGTACGTAAATTTGTGCAATAGGTTGTGGTCAACGAGAACTTATTATTGGAGATAGACAAACAGGTAAGACTGCTATAGCTATTGATACTATATTGAATCCGAAGCAGATCAATGCAAAAGATGCCTCTGAGAAAGAAAAGTTGTATTTTGTGTATGTAGCAATTGGTCAGAAGCATTCGACCGTAGCACAATTAGTGAAAATTCTTTCAGAAGCGTATATGTGTGTGTGTGTGTGTGTGTGTGTGTGTGTATGTGTGTGTGTGTGTGTGCATGGGGGGGGGGAAGGGCGACCCCTTCCTCACCAACAAATCAATAAATCAATCAATCAATCCAAAAAAAAAAGTACAAAAAAAATAAACGTGTGTGTGTGTGTCTGTGTGTGTGTGTGTGTACGTGTGTGTGGGGGGGGAAGGGAGGATGACCCCTTCCCCATCAATCAAGCAATCAATCAATCAATTAAAAAAAAAAAAAAAAGTGGGTTCGACCCGTGTGTATGTGTATGTGTGTGTGTGTGTGTCGGACCAATCAATCAATCAATCAATCAATCAATCAATCAATCAATCAATCAATCAATCAAAAAATCAATCAATTAACCAATCAATCAATCATTCAACCAATCAATCAGTCAATCAATCAATCAATAAATCAATAAATCAATAAATCAATAAATCAATAAATCAATAAATCAATCCAAGAAAAAATTCAACCAATCAACCAACCAGATGATGATAGGTAAGGTACATGGAAAGAACACATGTAGTTAATGAAAAACTCGTAAGGGACAATTCGGCAAAGAAAATAGTCATCCCAACCCGAAATATACAAAAAATTGCAACAGTCGTGAGAGAACGGCGTCCCCTCATCTCAACTCGAAATATAGAAAAAATTGCAACTGTCGTGAGAGAACGGCGTCCCCGACGCACGTTTCGGCAGCTGCCAAGCTGCCTCCTCAGGGGGTTTTCATCCAAACAACACCCGAAACTATACCGTTCGCCACCTTCCCGCTTCCGTAGCTATTACTACACGACATTTCGGATGTCGCGCAGCTCAAGCTGCATCAGTCCCGTCACAGAGGTCGACTATCGTATCTATCGTCCTATTTATCGCAAACCAAACATCACACCAGTATGCGACTATCCAAAACCCCAGCGTATGGCAATCGCCTTCCACTCGTTACCCCAAGTTAATACCTAAAGCAGTAGTAAAGCTTGAAAACACAAAACCAGGCACCCTTGCCCCCGAGACCACAACAAGCCTGGTCGTGGAAATCACGGCAAAAAAAACATGCGGTTATCCCGGTAACACTACGGTCCTAAGTCAAGCTCATACCCCGAAAACCGAGATAACCGGTCCAGTCGGACCCCTCAAACCTATTAAGGCCTATGCTACGCCCAGTCGAACAGACAAACACGCTCAATATGAAAAACGTAAAAAAAAAACCAACGAGCAAATCCTACCCTGTCCGATCATTTGGATCCATGACTATCACTAAAAACTAAACATGAGTATCAAATTCAACCGTGTCCGAAACATCGAATCCTTGGCTATCACTGAAAGTCTGAAACCCACGCTCAATATGAAAAACGAAATCAAACAAACCAGCGAACAAATTCAACCCTGTCCGAAACTCGAATACCTTCGGCCGAAAAGATCAGCAAATTCAGAAAGAACACTCACTAAACCTAGACAAAGTTCTCAAACCAAAGCGTAGACACAAAGCATCAAGTTGACCCAACCCTGTCCATATATCTGTAGATACCGTGGGATATCAAAGATCATCCCAGTCTGCGAATCAAACAATGTAAGGTCACAGTCACCAAAAAGTACACGCGACAACAAATACAACAATCACAGAAAACACCAAGTACGCGGGTGAATGAAAATCCAACCAAAATGCAAAAACTTCCTGGTTCCAAACCGTAGTCCAGTGAAGGGTCCTAAACTATGGGAATAGGAGTTTCACGGTCCATTTCCAAATTGAATCTTTGCCCACAGTAAAGGTTTTCAGGACACGTTCGAATGCCCTTGTTGGGAAACCTTTAATCCTCAACTCCCTCTTCACAGTCAACACTCTCATAGGGATCTCAGATCGGATAGTGGTGTTCCGATCGATCCGATGGAGATAGCTCCCAATTATCGACGCCATATGTTGCTTACTGCCCCATGATGAATACGACTGCCCGTTTTTAAACGTCAGCTTCTCCTGTTCCCAGACTGTCTCCTCATTCTTAACCAACTGTACACAACCTGGGTGTGGTGGAGCATTTCTGGTCCTTATCTCACATCCGAGGAAAGGCAGAATGCCTGTGCCGGTGTCAGTCCTCTTCAAAACCAAATTCTGCGGGTAACAGTTCTCGAAGGTATCCAGAATAGTATCACGTTGCCGATCAGACATCGCAAACGTCCCGAGTGTGACATCATCAATGAGTCTGATCTCGAAAACCCTCTTTCGAAACACACCAAGGCTGTTAAGAAATTTGCATTCCGCATAGGCGCACAAAATACAAGTTAGAGGCGGGCTTATACTCTTGCCCATGGGGGTGCCGATAACTTGTCTCAGGAGAACGCCTGTAGCATACGTATAGGTATGCTTCAGCTCCAATCTCACAAGTTTGATAATATCATCAAAGTCCAAGAGTCTCCAATGGTCCGCCCCCGTGGTCTTCCCAAAAGAGGCGCCTCTGTCCCTAGTGTTCACTCGCACAAACGATCTATCTTTCTCACGATAGTGGTCAACAATCCACGCAACAGCATTAAGAATATCTTCATGGGGGAGTCGGTTAAACATCTCCTTGATGTCATATGAGGCTGACTCCACTCTCCCCAGATTGCCTCTCTCAATCTTCCTGTTGATGCGTTGCAGACGCGCAGGGAAGTTCGAGACAGCCTGAAGGTTGAAGTGGTTGTCCACCGGCAGGTGAAACAGTAAGTCGTTCAAAGCCTTCGCCACGACCCGACCAGTCTTCACCATCGGTTCCTTGAAGGTGGGACAGATCGGCAAACAAACGACTAGTATCTTTATATTTAGGGAGAACATAGGATACATCATAGCTTCCCTTCCCATCCCACCGAGCAAACTTACTCAAGCCTTCCTCCTGGACTTCCGCTCTAACCCTTGCCAATACTTCGTTCTCATGCTTCTGGACCACCCTATAACCGACATTCGTAACAAATGAATCCATCATAGCCCTATGGTACACGAGTGGGCACATTACAAGTGTTTCGCCAGCATTTCGATCCAACGGAGTGAGCACAAGCCCATTGCACTCCCTTTTCACACTGATGACTTCTTCCAGGGAGATCCTATCCGAAACGTCATTAGCTGTGTCAAAACAAGCTTGAAAATCGAACGCGCTAAAATCTGGTAACGTTCCCCTCAGATTGAACCAACTCGAAAATCCAGAGACAACCTCCTGCTGCAGCAAGGGTCTACGATTCGGAATATCGGGACACGTAATGTCGTTAGCATTCGACAGTCTTTGGTGTCGAGTGTCGCCATCACTCAGTCGGAAGCAAACATGCCCATCCTCCTTCGGGTGGGATGACCTTGCACAAACGCAGGTAGAAAATTCAGGAGGAGCAAACGCCCGTTGATTATGAAGGGTATACCCGATCGAAGGGTTCTTCACCCAGACGAACCGCACCTTCTTCAGTGCCCGTTTCCGAATGCAGTATGGCAAATCACACGCCATAATACCATTGTTCACTAACTTCCTTAGTTCCACTAATCTAATACGGTCATCAAATTTCACACGAATGACGAGATCAGCAGACATAATAAATCCAAACTTTTCACTGACCACTCGAGATATCAACCACCTGAGATATTTCCTAGTAGATTTCTTACTGAAATCCTTAATCACATTATATAGTTTCATAAGAGATTTCAGTCCCCAGGTATAAAAATTCGTAATACTCCTTGGGTTTCTCAGAATACTGACCAGGATGGTTTTTAGGACTCTAGCCCTCGGCTTCCACTCCCGCAAATACACGATCTCAAAAATACCCCCATCTTCGAAGCGCTTCTTACATGATTTAAGCAAAAACGTGCTCTTCCCCTCCCTTATCGTCGAATCCCCAAACCTCTACCTTACCTTCTTCCATCCTCCAACCCATGTATTGCCTCCTTTGGTCTTAATGGTCAAACGTAGTTGACTAATCGCCGATTTCTCAGTAAGCGACTCCGCGAAATTCAACACAGGGTCCTTGTCGTCACCTAAATGGAAGGACAGTGGGCGTATCGCACGTTCGTTCCCCAAGTTCGACTTTCTTTCCTTCCTCCCCTTACGGTTCTTCTTCCTCCCCTTACTACTCTTGACGACACCAACGCTATTCAAAAACGGCGACCATTGTTTGATATAGACATCCTCACGGGTTAAGAGATCCTTCTCAACCGACTGAGCGACGGGTATTAGTACGTAGTTCCCGGATCCAAAAGCACACAACCAACGCTGGAAGTGAGAACGATTAACACCATGACACTTGTATAAGTGCTCACGCCAACGTACATCGATATTGCGCGTGTTTTTTCCC
The DNA here is from genome assembly GCA_003427395.1 of Chara braunii. Lineage (NCBI taxonomy): Eukaryota > Viridiplantae > Streptophyta > Charophyceae > Charales > Characeae > Chara > Chara braunii. Next base: position 84,507 of record BFEA01000357.1, on the reverse strand, counting down.
ACGTACTGATGTTTACAATAAGGGGAAATCGTGACATATACAACATTATTTAATGCGAGGAAGTTAGTTCCGTGGTTGTCCCACAAAAGGTGCCACGAATCCACTAACTTACCGTTCCATTTGATCTCCTTTCTGCAGCTCAGTACAAGGACACAGAGTCTCAACAGTTCCTCAACGTCACAGTCAATATTCTCAACACTGCCTCGGTATCTTGTCACAAAATCCACGATCCGCCATATCTCGTCTGATCCGTTGTTCCGTCAAGCGTCTATCTCTTCCTCGTCGCCCTCGACGGTGGTTGATTCTTCATCAACCAGTTCCGTAGTGCTAGACACTTCGATCGTCTCGATTTGCCGAAATGTACTCAAGTACGGTGACTAGCGATATCAAATATCGCATCAATCTTCCCGCTATAGGCCACACACTCGTCCTTGCAGATCCCCTGCAGTTCCAGGGCGTCGAGTGTACGCAACTCTTCCATCTGTTGATTGTGATATCGTAGCTTCTCGACAGTACTCGGCCGCCCTGGGGTCTTCTTCAGCCTTTCAACGAACGGTGAGAGCTTCGTCTTCAGCTTGGCTTTCGAACGGGTAACACGACCCGGAGTGGTGGTATTTTTCCTCTTCTGCTCAGATCGACGAGGGGTTTGCTTGGCCGGGGTGATCATCGGTGGACTATCCTCGAGCACCACCTCAGGTCCCCTTTTCCTTTTCTCGTGTATCGTCAACTTCTTGGTTCTAGCTCGGATGTCCTCAGTACCGCTCTCGTAACTCTCATCCCCGGAGTCAGACGGTATGTGTACTTGTTGTTTCGCTGGCTTGACCTTCCGGACGAAGTCCAGGACTGGGCCCAAGATAGCCTCCATGCGGTTAAAGAAGTCGCCTGTCTTGATAACCAATTGGAGTTTCATCTTCTTGTCGATCTCGGCATCACGCTGCGCGTCCCTCATCTTCTTCTCAATGCGCTTTTGTTCCTTCTTCTCGCGGGCCTTCTGCTCCGCCTTCAGTCTCTCTGCTTCTTCTTCGGCTTCAATACGTAAACGTTCTTCTTCGGCCTTCTTCGCCTTCTCAGCCATAACGAACTCAGATACAGATGCTAGGCTCTTGTTAAGTTCCTCTATCTGGCGACGCAGTTCCTTCGGTTCCTGCATAGTAGCCTTTCCCTTAGCCACCACCTCAGCCCGCCTCGGGGATCGACCCCGATTCACGTCGTAAGAGGTGGATGCCTTCACTTCGGGAGCACGCCAGCGGTTTGGACATTGGTTAGCGTAGTGGCCCCGCTCATTGCAGCTAAAACATCGTGGCGGAGAACGTCGGATATACCGATCGCCCCCTGCGTCATCTCTCCGGTCGTAGCCATGCCGGCTCCCTCTGTCCTCGCTACTTGATCTCCTTCCTCGGTCGTAGTTGCGCCGGTCCCCCATCGTCGCCGGAAACCTCGGTACACCAAAGTCGTGTTCAAACAGTAAACCGCACCGACTTCGTGCAACAATAGTTAAGTGCCAATGAACAAGGAGTACACGCTCACTCGTATCAGTAATTTTTCCCCAAGAAAGGTAGCGTGCGCTATAGCAGATGATGATAGGTTAGGTACATGGAAATAACACATGTAGTTAATGAAAAGCTCGTAAGAGACAATTCAGCAACAAAGATAGTCATCTCAACTCGAAATATAGAAAAAATTGCAACAGTCGTGAGAGAACGGCGTCCCCTCATCTCAACTCGAAATATAGAAAAAATTGCAAAAGTCGTGAGAGAACGACATCCCTGACGCACGCTTCGGCAGCTGCCAAGCTGCCTCCTCAGGGGGTTTCCATCCAAACAACACCCGAAACTATACCGTTCGCCACCTTCCCGCTTCCGTAGCTATGACTACACGACATTCCGGATGCCGCGCAGCTCAAGCTGCGTCAGTCCCGTCACAGAGGTTGACTATCCTATCTATCGTCTTATTTATCGCAAACCAAACATCACACCAGTATGCTACCATCCAAAACCCCAGCGTATGCCAATCGCCTTCCACCCGTTACCCCAAGTTAATACCTAAAGCAGTAGTAAAGCTTGAAAACACAAAACCAGGCACCCTTGCCCCCGAGGCCACAACAAGCCTGGTCGTGGAAATCATGGCAAAAAACACTACGGTCCTAAGTCAAGCTCATACCCCGAAAACCGAGATAGTCGGTCCAGTCGGACCCCTCAAACCTATTAAGGCCTATGCCGCGCCCATCCGAACAGACAAACACGCTCAATATGAAAAACGTAATAAAAAAAACAACGAGCAAATCCTACCCTGTCCAATCAATCAATTGAAAAAAAAAAAAAAAAAAAAAAAAAAAAAAAAAAAAAAAAAAAAAAAAAAAAAAAAGCCGTTTTGGGCCCCCCCCCCCCCGTTTTTTATTTTATTTTATTATTTTTATTTTTTTCTTTGTGGGGGGTTGGGGCCCGGGTCCCGCCGCCGAAATCCTGACCCCGATTGGCAGGACCCCCCTCCCCTCGGCCGCAACGGACCAATTTCGACCACTACTGTGGCGGTCATGACCGCGGCCCCCCGGCCCCAACCGTGGGCCGAGGTCATGGTCACCATGAACTCCGCCGCGAGGGACATATAACATATAGGCGATGGCTGGCAAATCATTTGGAACCCGGCTAGCTTGATGATAAGTGTTAAGATCTCAGCGCTTATTAATTGAGTTTTGTCATAAATGTAAAGCTGGCCACCGCTTCTTCACAAGTAGAGGGGGTTGTGGGTAATGTATTTCTGCATGTTGTTAATGGGCGGGAGACGACGTATCTTGAGGAAAGTGTCATGCCTCTTGGCGAAGCTCCTTTTGGATGGTAATTGATCGATATGTACTTCTCTAGCACTCTTGACCTGTTACCCCAGCTACCTGAGCAAAAGCCGAGTAATGCCACTGTAATTATCAAGTTATCATAATAGTATTTACAATCAGTAGGGCAAAGTTTCAAGAAGAGTCTCTGGGACCAAGGCTTTCCGTTGACAAATTGTTAAAGGCAGCTTTCAGAGTTGCCTTTCGGAGCTGAACAAGATTTTGAGGCTGTCACCAAAACTAGAGCTGCTAGTCAACACATGAGTTTTAAATAGGAGTACTCTGTTATTCGTTACTAAACTATGGGCGAAGTCTTACGTTGTCTAAGCGTTAATTACTATCGGTGACACGTAGTGTGGAAGGCGAACTAGGCTTAACTACCAGAAGCCTATTTCATGTGTTAATGAAGTAGGAAACTTCACCATGTTGCATGTCACTAAGGTGGTGTTTGATTGTTAGTAACACTCTCCATGAAGCTTCGCAGTAGACAAACAAGAAGTAGCTCTTAATAGAGACAAAACAACAGTTTTGAAGAGGCGAATCAAGACAACTGACAGTATTGCTAAAAACAAAAGTTATGCGTAATCTACGTATATTAAAAAGTGAGTTGAGCTGATCGTTAGCTACATCAAGTGTACACGAAAGAGGGCTACTGCAGGCAGCATCTCACAACTCGCCCCCACATTAACTCGCGATATCCCTAAACAAATTGTGACTTTCTTATTCCTTTTGGCTAACGGACTCTAAAGCTACCCTTGACAAAACTAGAAGGGGAAATGCACAGACAAGATACTCTCGTGATGTTCAGTACCCTTTGTTGAGCCAAATTTGGGTGTCGTGTAGATAAAGTATTTGATGAAGTTGAAACTCACAAGAACGCAATGAGAGACATTGGAGTTGAGAGAGCAAAGTGTCAGCACAAGTTCATAGAGTACGTGTTTTATATTCAAAAATTAGACGGGGTGTTGTATAACATGGTCTCATCTTTGGAAACCTTGCAGAGGGCAAGAAAACTGGTTAATGCTCTGTAGGGCAAGACAGGATGTCCATTTCTTTGAAAAGTAAGGAATTTTTTTTTTTTTCATCCACCATCAGATCTGACAAACATTAATCTGCGTTCTTCCGTGACATGATCTTCGTTTGGCATCAATCGGTTCCTTTGTATTACCGACTCTATCCCAGATAGGCAACTTCACCTTGGGAGGACTCAGTAAAGGCTACCGCATGTGTTTACACTAGAGATCGACAATCGGGATCAATTACTACATAATACCTAGTAGCTAGCCCTCAGACCAGTACCGGACGCTTGGTGTTATTCCCAAATACGTATGACCAGTGAAATATCAGCATGTGCCTATCATATCATCTTCAAGTCCAGCGTCCATCAAGTTGACTTCTTTCCGGAGTTGTTCTTGATATATAAGCGGCATCACCTTGTTTCTCATTGGCCAATCTGTCCTGGAAAATCTTAACAGAATTCCGTCCAAGGATGTCTTTCGGTATCGATATGAATTGTCAATTTTCGTTGTCCTCACTGAGTTTGTCGAAGACGCTATTCATGACATGAGGCTCTAAGTGATGAAGGGCGATGAAACTTGTGAGCATTTCGGTCTGGATCTTAGCAGCCAAGTATCTGGAAGAGAGAGAGTTTGAGCTTGGTGATGGTGGTGCAAGGTTGATCCGTAACTTTCGGTCCAAGCCCTACATAGACTACCCCAGGTCACCAGTTCCTTTTCCTCGTACATATGACTCTTGCTGGTGAATTGGTAGATCTGGCGAAGAGGTATGTCTCCCTTGCAACGATTGATTATGAGGTAGTGACTGAATCCTCAGAGTTTCGACATCTCAGACGAGGGATTTTTTCTCAAACGTACCTTCCTACTTTATGAGAGGAGTTTTGTGTCATGGTTGACTTCGTATCATGGGTCTTTGTTGGAAGTATTCGGAACTTGCAAGCTTTTGGTGACTCTACATCTCGAGGTCACAATCTCCCTTGGCTTGAAGCACGGGGGACGCTCAAACAAATGAGAAATTGAGAATGAGACCTTAGAGGGATGAGTGAGGACTCTTAACGAGTGTTGGTCATACCTATTCACCTATACTCTCTGCGATTATTATGAGTTCTCACTTTTCCCTCATTTATCTTGCCTATGTCTTGAGTCAGTCAACATTGGTCCCTTGCATTGATTTTGCCTAATAGTTACATTTCCTGATGATCGTGTCACAGTTCTTAAAACTAGTAAATTATCAGAATTTACACATACATGACACACTAAAATTCTATGATTATCATTTACATGATCTTTGCTGTTCGAAATCAAAATAAAAAATTTCTAAGACCGGTGTCGTGCGAGGCGGTCTCGTACGCTGCTACGAGTACGGAAACATCATGGTCATGTCACACATAATTTTTCTTCTGAGTGAAAAGAACCAGACACCACTCCGACCGTACGCGCCGACTATACCTCTCACGACACTCCACGACAGGTCGGGGTACCGTAAGGTACAACTTACCTCTACCCAGGGGGTTGTCACCACTCTTAGGTAGGTGTATCCCTGTGAAGCTACCGACCCATATACGAAGGTTTTTACTTGACTTTGTACAGGTAGGTTGGCCGAGTACGTTTGTTCGATTGTCGCAGCATTGGAACGGGGTACACGTGGTAACACGCTTAGGACTGACCCGTTAGTCAAGTCAAGTTCATGATGTTGATCTCCCTATCCTATACTTATAGATTTTTCAGGTCGAATTTTAAAATGTTGTCTATTTTCATTTTTAAGTTAGGTAATGAAATAGAGTGTTATCCGCGGAGACAAAATATGCCCGTATCTTATAGTGTATTATTCTTCTGATAAAAACAAACAAAATATCAATTGATATTCCTACCGAGGGCGTTCTACTTTCCTTAACGGACAACATTCAACTGATTATCAGACAGTACAGAGGTTACACAAGAGAATAATGCGCATGGGGGTAGTACCGCCGAGAACCCTTCCCATTTTCACAAGTGCGGTGTGTTCAAAACTCTTCACGACATCAAATCCAGTTCAAGTCAAAATCACGCACAAAACAAACGTGCACATGATATGCAAAAGATGGTTCAGATGCTATGCACTAACAACTTAACCATCAATCAACACCATTGACCTTGTTCCTCACTTCCCAAACCATGTTTGACAGCTCTATCTTTCCTTAGACGTAAGCCCAACCCCCTCAAATTACTTCAAAGGACCACTGAGAGTGACTAGGATCATTCAGGCAATGACCACAGGTGACACTTTTACTGACCACATGGTTTGATTTTAGATGTGGGTATCAAGTCTAGGGGGAAAAGTTGAATCGGTACCAACTAACCTGTTATCGAGATTTAACAAAAATTTTGGTCTTTTTCCGATACCCTCTCCCTCAATTGCAATATGTAAAATAGGGACATGCACACACACAAGTCAACAAAGATTCAACATCCCCAATTGTTTCTCACTTATTAATATCTAAGGGTCAAACCCTTAGATTATGACTCTGAACTCTGGGATCGACATCCCACGACTTAATCCCTAGTTTAACTTTTACAAACCTTTCATAAGTCAATTTTCCCTTCCTCCTTTCTCTCAAGAAGTTTCATGTCTGTGTCCTAGTTCATATCAAGGAAAATCATATCCCCTCTGCCCTCACTTCTCTCTCGGGAATAAGCACTCTCTTTGGTGCTTATGTAGCTGAAGTTTAAATCATTCATCGTCATAGCTTTCCTTTTCGAACACCATGAACGGTCACGGACTATGCAGTGATTCTTATTATTCCTAGTATCATTTTCCCGTGGTCCTAACTTTTTTCTTTATTTTTCCTCCAGATACGTGAAGTCTCGCTCCAACAGGAGCATTGTCTTTTCTCTTTCTCTTCCTCTTGTCCTGACATATACAAGTAGTAGATCGATTCACACATGAATCTCCTACTGCTTGATGAAATCCAAGCAATTTGTTAATCAAGCAGGTAGTCACGTGACTCGCACATGAGTACTCGAGTAACTCGACCACCTTTTCAGTTTCATTCATAGTAGTGCAAACCTTTAATAAGAGATAATACACAAGATTCGTTTCTCATAAGTAGTTGGATAGCTCGCACATGAGTATCCCTGTTGAAACAAATAGTCGAGGTTCATATCGGGGCATCCCACTACTTGCTTTAGTCATCATTCGGAAAAATTAGATTTCCTCTCCCAGTTAGTAGGGGTATAAGTGAATAATTGGCGACCCGCATAAGAGCTCCCTACTATCACGTGACTATATTCATGGTTCATTTCACGAGTGCAATAGGAGGATCGTCACAAGGGTATCCTACCGCCCTTCCGAGGTTGACCGTTCCGAGGTCCGATTAGTTTGGACGAAAGACGAGTGCTTAGGATGTTCCTACAAGAGTATCTCATTTTGCAAGTTCGAGCAGAATCAAGCAAGTAATATGACTGTAACAAGAGTCTTCTTATTACTTTATTGGGTAATGAGTGGTCCATTCTCCCAACAAGTAGGATGACCTATACACGAGTCTCCCTATTGCTCGCTCGGTGATCAGACTATCTAAAGGTAAGTAAGTTTGTTAGAAAAATAACAGTAATGTGATTTCCTACTTCTTGCAGGTCATTAGTCAGTCTTAAACTCAAGTGCGTGAATAGGATGACCCTCACAGGAGCCCCCTACTACACCTTGAATATGTGCAAAGACTGAACCTTCTCGAGCGGATGATAATAAGAACGGTCAATGCTAGAATACCTCAGACTTTGGTTTAGTATCGGATGAACGGATTGTTAGTAATTAATCAAGTCATTAGTCATACTTAGACAAATAGCAGGGTTACTCATACATGAGTATCCTACTATTGCTCAATCTTCTGCACTCCACCTTTTCTCTGAGTTAGTTAGTCGGGTATCAAACAACTACTAGGAAGACTCACACAGGAACTTCCTACTACTTATCTAACTCATAGGAGATCAGTAAAACAACCTTTTATCGAAGTTGTTTTAATCATTCACCTATCACTGACAAATTGTGCGTAGCTTTTAGTCAAGCGGCGTGATGACTCTCACAAGAATCTTCACCCCTCCTGCCATACGCTTTTGATTAGTATATGTCATTGTTAGCCTGTTAGTCCATGCGGCCAGCGGAATAGATTACACGGAACTATTCCCCTACCTTCCAACATCAAGCAGATCCTTAGTTAATGTGTGTGTGTGTATATGTGTGTTTGCGCAACTGCCTCACCCTACTTCCACAGCTGAGATTAGCAAAATCGAATGTATCTACCGCTATGACAGGGAATATACGCTACTGCGCGCACGTGTGCGTGTGTGTGTGCGTGCATGTGACCGTTGTCGATTGGGCATGTGTCTATGTGTGTGTGCGTGTGATAAAGGAAGGAAACGGCCAAGTATCCAATCTCGCGGTAGGACTCGTGGTATTTTTGTGGGTAAAACGAGCAAAATGGAATGAGTCTACCACTAGATGAAGGAAATAAACAACACTATGTGGGTGTGTATGTATACGTGTGTGTGTGTATTTGTGTGTGTGTGTGTGTGTGTGTGTGTGTGTATGTGTGTGTGTGTGTGTGTGTGTGTGTGTGTATGTGTGTGTATGTGCGTGTGTGTGTGTGTGTGTGTATGTGTGTGTGTGTGTGTGCGAGTATTGACATCATAACGGACTTCATGCAACTTTCGTTGATAGGATGAGCAAGAGCGGACGTATCTACCACTACAACATCGGAATGTACACTACTACCCCTGTATGCGTGAGTATGTCAGTCGCGCGATGAACTTCATGGAAGATTATTAGATAGGAGTAAAAACGTATGAATACACCGCTAGAGGAAGGGAATGTATTTTGCTCCACTTGTTTGTTTGTATGCGCATGTGTGCTGTGTGTCCGAAATTGTATTTAACGTGGGTTTCGCGTTGAAAAATTCAACGCGCATTGAATTCGCGTTAAACTCCCGTTCAAACGGGAGTTGGACGCGAATTAACGGGGTCTGGGATTTTTTTTTTTCTGGGCTAAAAATTATCCAAAAAAAAATATATATATATATATATATATAGGGGGTCGTAGGTTTAGTTGAGGACTACAACCTTGTATTACCCACACATGGGTATTCCATCGCCCTTTAAGACTAGTCCGACAAGTTGATTGGGTGACCCGCACAAGAGTCTCCCACTAATGTTAGACTTCTTTCCCTTCACGATGTCAATCGATCAGGAAGTTAATAAAGTAACTAATACATGAGTACCACCCGTTCGTCCTTAGTTGAGTCTGTGCATGCATTAGTAATACGACGGCTCACACATGATCCTTCATCACACCACCTTATTTTTCAAGTCTGGACACCCAGCTTACAGCAGCGCAGCTTAGCTATGGTTGCCTGCTCCTTCCTGCTCGCTCGTGAGCGAGTGAGTGGCACGAGCTACAGCGCGGCAGCGCTTACGCAGCATGCAGCCAGCACCCGAATGCCCAATGTGGAGGCAGGCCCTTTTCTATATCGAAGTGGCCTGCCTGTGTTCAGTCCTAGGAAGCTTTCAGTAGGCCCCGGTAGCCTGAGGCACAGCAGGAACGAGAACAGGCCTTGGGCCTGAGGTGGCTGCATGCCCCCAACTGCCTTTGGCCTGTGTTTGGCCCAGTACCCGTATCCAGCCCAGGGCCTGCTTTCCATACATTCACGCAGGCGGCCCAGGACCTGGGATCCCTCAACCAATTGACGCCAGACTCATGCAACCTGCTACAGGCCCAATTTTGTGTGTGTGTGTGTCTTTTTTTCTTTTTTTTAATTTGCTTTTGATGGTTTTGATTTTTTTTTAAATACACTAAGTTCCAAAAAAATAAAATAAAAAATAAATTGTTGTACATCTTTGAAAGATCTACAACCCTGTATTTTTTATTTGTTTTTTTTTTTTTTTTTTTAGCCCTTTAAAAATATGTGTGAAACCCAAAACAAAAACACTCATTTCGTTTTGGTTTTTGTTTTTTCATTGTTTGTTTATGTTTTTGATTTTTTTAAAATAGATATAAGCATCAAAAAATAAATGCAGAATGTGTACACCGCGTGGGTTTGATTACATTACAAAACATTTTACATGTATCCCGACCGTATTATCACCTGGATACATTCGGACTACTTCACCATTTTGAATGTAGATAGGTGTAGAACATCCCATAGTGAAGGGTCTCTCTCTCTTTCTTTCTTACACACGCATAGACATGCATACACACTCACATGCACACGCGCAAACAATGCGAGTAGTAATGTATATACCCAGGCTTTAGCGGTAGGTTCATTCGTTTTGGCTCAGCCTATTGTTGGAAGAATCGTGAGGTCGCCACGACAATCATATAACATTTTTCCCGCTTGATAATCTTAGTCTTAAAGAAAGCATAAACAGTATATCACACAAGCATACATGCAGTTCAATAGAAGGTTGTAGTTTGTACGGGTATACGGGAAAAGGCAAATTACGCGTACCTCATGGTTCCCTGCCTCAAGAGTTCCTCCTGAACTTCGGCAGAGCTCCCGTAATCGCCTTGTTATCGATTATGTCTAGTCTACGTATTTGATTGTCCATACCTTTAAAGTTAGCAAAACAATGATTATCTCAGTGGAAATCGTTATCAGACACTTGTAGTCGGGGAGATAGGTGTCTGAGAGGATCTATTAAGGAAAGGAATGGTGGAGGATGAAGGAGATAGACACCATCACACAGTGACAACGTCTCTCTTCCTCTCAATGCCCTGCATTCTCTTCATCCCTGGCCTGTGGTGTTCAATAATAGCAATAACAATAATAATAATAATAAAAATAATAATAATAATAATAAAAATAATAATAATAATAATAATAATAATAATAATAATAATAATAATAATAATATAAAATAATAATAATAAAATAGTAACAATAAATAATAACAATAATAATAATAATAATAGTAAAAGAGGTAGTATCCTCTCACTTTCTGCTTTTACCTTTCTCCTTCATGTCTCTTCTTTCATTCTCTCTTCCTCTTTTCACTTTCCTCTTTTTCACTCTTTCTACTCCCTCTTCTTTTCTGGTATCCCCCTTCTTTTAGTCCCTTTTGCCTTCGCCACACAGTCGTAGGCTCAGGAAACCGCTCGTTGTCCCGCATGTCTGTTCTCTAGGACCATGTGTGTGTGTTTGCTGCCCTGCGTGCCCGCAAGATTATGTGGGCGCATCTTTGCCTAGCCATAGCCCGCTAGCGTCCCGTTCTTCGGCAACAACCCACGCCCCTCAGAGTCTGCGCGCGGATGCGGAGCCAATGTTGTGTCCTCAGTGGCTCGCGGCCCCACTTACTATGTTGGCCTCAAGCTGTGTGTGCGCAGACCGCCACCATCTGTGCAGCTGCTTCTTCCGGAAGAACCCTCGGAGTGAGGCCCCGACTGCACTTCAACCAAATGGCGTGTAGCACTATCCGAGACCTACATTGAAAAGCGTTGAGATAAGGGTCTCTCGCGGGTATTTAGGCTTGTCTTCACTTAGGGCGGGCACGAGGCTTGCTTTGGTACCAACAGTATTATTCAAGAATAATACAAATAATAATATAAATAAAGATAATAATAATAATAATAATAATAATAATAATAATAATAATAATAATAATAATAATAATAATAATAATAATAATAAACGGACTTCAAATCACAAAATCACATTGAAAGTCGAAAAGTTTGACGCTATCCGGAAAGCAATAACACCCTGATACTCCACCAACGGAAAACACTGAATCCAAATGTCAGTGAGAGCATACTCTTGCCACCACCATCATAAGTGCTCAAAGCCCTTCTCCCACTCGGTGTTTCGTACCCAGACTACTATGTGGCTATTGTCAGCCTACGAATTGACAAGGCAACTTTTGACATCAACAACAGAACCAATTGCATAGAGATGTCGACCCTTATAGGCTACTGCCAGGTAAGTCTCTCTCTCTACCTCTCTTTCTGCGTGTACGTTAGTCTGTTTGTGTTTGTCCAACTGTTTGCCTGTCCGTCTTTGTATATGTCTGTCTGGCAGACTGTCTCTTCTTCCTCCCTTCTCTTCTCTCCTTTTCTCTCTCTACTTGAGAATCTTGACTCTGAATACATTTGCTGTTACTCAGCTCTATCCCTACTTCTAACTTATGTGGCTATGGGCGTCCTCCCTCTCAGTGCAGTGCTGGGCAACGGGCTCCCACACACATGCTACCCACGAATAGCACACAAGCGCTTCAGCAGCACTTCCACACTGCTCGCAAATGAACACTCTCCCGAAATGTGGCTAGCCATTCCTTATCTTGACTTGGACTGAGCCTCAACTCGTCCCAGTCTATGCTTCCTCTGGCTTGACTTGGACCCGGTACCACATGCCCACGGCCTGCTTACTCAAAATGTCAAGTCCTGGTACTTTTCCTAAATTTTCATTGGTGAGTTGCTGCTTAAGTCTGTGAGTCACAACTTTTTATCTGTGGAACATTATTTTTGACTGCAGTGTTTGTCTGTTTGTCTATTTGGCTGTCTGTTTCTGCTTATCTATCTGGTTTATTTGTTGCTGTTTGTTTGTCTGGTCTATCTGTATGTCTGTTTGGTCTGCTTGTTTCTGTTTGTTTGTCTGGTCGGTTTGTATGTCTGTTCTCTGTTTGTTTTTGTTTTTTTGTCCGGTCTGTATGTATGTTTGTTCTCTGTCTATTTTTGTTTGTTTGTCTAGGCTGTCTGTCTGTGTTTGTCTGTATCTGGCCATTTGTTCTGTTGCCTACGTCCGGCTGTCTGTTTGACTGTTCGTACTTGTCTGTATTTGTCCTCTCTCTCTCTCTCTCTCTCTCTCTCTCTCTCTCTCTCTCTCTCTCTCTCTCTCTCTCTCTCTCTCTTATACACACACACACAAGCGGTAGCGTATATTTATGTGTTTTAGCGGTAGATTCATTCGACCTTGCTCATCCTATCGATGAAAGTATGGTGAGGACTGCAGTGAGATTGGAGACACCTGTTCTCTCTCTCTCCCTCCGTCAATGCAGCGCAATCGTCACGATGTGCAGCATACTGAGACCATAACATGGGGGAAATGACGGGCAAACGCAGGCATTCCAACAAGCCAGGCGGATGACGGATCCTACCTTGCGACGTCGTCCGTGGATGCACTGCACATCCAACAAGTTTCCACACTTGCATATGGTAAGCAACGGATGCAGGGTTGAGTAACTTGAAATTATAATAATAATAATTATTATAATAATAATTATAATTATAATCAGGGTCACCAGCCCGTACGTATGGAGGTCCCCGGGCAGACCTCCGTACGTATGGGCGTTCGGGGTCCCGTACGGGGTCCGAACCCGGCGCCGTTCGGCCCCCGCCAAAAATTATTTCGGGGCCTAAAAATAATTATGTTTTTCTGAATTCTGTTTTTTCAGTTCTCTATGATGTGAGGTATATGCCTGTAAATTTTCAAGTCATTTGGCTAAGCCAAATAAGAATTAAAAATCGCCAAAGATGGCGGTGTTAAAACGTGCGCGCCCACGTATTTTTTCACTTTTTACTTTTTGTTTTCACTTTAGTTCGGGGTCTAAACAATTTTATTATTTTTTAAACTTTTTTAGTAGGTTTTGTATTATGTGGAGTACACATCTGTAAATTTTCAGGGCATTTAGCTATTCCAAAAAAAAATGAAAAATCGCCAAGGACGGCAGTGTTGAAAACATGCTCGCGCACTCACTAAATTTAATTCTCTTTTTATTTTTATTATTAGTATTTATTTTCCGTACTTTATTTTTATTTCAAATTTGGTAAGGAATTCGGATGTAATACTCAGGCAAATCTTTTTTAAGTTATTTTTCTCCATAACATATCTTTTTTCAGATTTTCTTGATGATTTTTTTTTTTTTTTTTTTTTTTTTGGGTCCACTTTCGGCCCGAACGACCGAACGCATCCCCAAGGGGTCCCATACGTTCGAGCGTTCGGCCCGTCCCGAACGCCGGTTACCCTTATTATAATTATAATTATAATGGTAATTAGAATAATAAAAATAATAATTATAATTAGAATAATAATAATAATAATGTCAATAATGACGATAATAATATCAATCATAATCAATAACAACAATAACATAAATAATAATCATCATCATCATAATATTAATCATAATATTAATAATAATATTAATAATAATATTAATAATAATATTAATAGTAATAATAATAATAGACGCATACAGTCTATCTTTCCGGTCCGATACACGCAGAAGGAGTGTGGGTTCCTTTTCGAAGGGAAACGCACGGCAGCAACGACGATGGTGGTCAACTGAGCACGTAAGTTTCCGTTCTTCAGTTCTCCTTTCTCTTCCATCACGCGATCTCTTATCCTTCTCGTACACACACACACACACACAGACACACACGCACACACACACACACACACACACACACACACACACACACACACACACACACACACACACATGCTGTGTATCTTTTTAACGCAGAACGGGGGAATTAAACTCCCGTTGAATCCCGTTAAACTCCAAAAAATCCCGTTGAATTCGCGTTAAATGCGAAAATGGGCCGCTCCCGCGCTTTTCGTAAAAACGGAATTGATGCGCGGGGTCCGGAACACGAAGCCCTAGGCAAAAAAATAAAATAAAATAAAATAAAAAAAATTAAAAAAAATCCCCCCAACCCCTGAAGCACCTCCCATCCGCCCCCACATCCCCCAACCCCCAACGCCCCAGTTATGTGTGTGTAGGTGTGCTGAGAGTATGTTTGTGCATGAATGTGAATGTATGCGCATGTGTTTGTGTATGTGTGTGTTTGTAAGTGTGTGTGTGTGTGTGTTTGTAAGTGTGTGTGTGTATGTGTATGTGTGTGTTTGTAAGTGTGTGTGTGTATGTGTGTGTTTGTAAGTGTGTGTGTGTGTGTAAGTGTAAGTGTGTATGTGCCTGCGCGTGAGAGTGTGTCTCGCCTTACTCACAACCTCGTTCCCCAACACACAGATTCCACTTGCACCCAAGGACCACCCTGCGGGAGACTTACTTGTTGGCCGGTGCGTTGCTCCTCGATGCCACTTGGACAGCAACGAGCGCAGAGGCTCTTTTCCAAGTTGTGACACCTCCAAGACAGGTGGAATGTATCGTCGTGAGTGCGGACACGAAGACAACACCACAACCAAGCCACAACCGCTCTTTTCGACACCTACGGGATGAGCGAGGGTGAACACAACAATTTACAACCCAACACCATGACATAGGAAAGCCCCGACAACCGCTGCAAAATGTTTTGGCGACCACCAGAAAACGACTCGCCCGTCCCTCGCAGACCGGAAACCACCCAAAGCGTGCATAGAAAGTCTCCCATAACTCAAGTATAAGGTCCTAAAACCCACGCCCGAAACATCATCTTCACCGATTGCGAGGAAGGTAAGTCCTCCTTTCTCTTCCTTTCTCCTCCTTTCTTTTTCTTCTCCCTCTTCTTTCCTCTTATTCTTCCTCTTCTTCTTCTTCTTCTTCTTCTTCTTCTTCTTCTTCTTATTATTATTATTATTATTATTATTATTATTATTATTATTATTATTATTATTCTCTTCCCCGCAAGTATCTTTCTCCTCCTTTTCTGTCTACTTCCTTTCCCCCTTCCGGTCACACCTCCTTCTCCTGCACGGTTTCTTCTTCCTCGCTCATTCCTCCCCTGCTTCTCGCTCCTCGTTGCTTTCTACCTCTGCCTCCCGCTCCTCGTTGTTCTTCTTTTCTGCCTCCCACAGCTTCGCGAACCTTCGTGAAGTGGCACCTCAGTATCGAGAGGCGTCAGTCCTACCTCCGCGACCTCGACCAGATTCGTGGCCATGATGACTTACTTGAATGAATAGGCCTTGGTTTCGGAGGCAGATTCATTCAAGTGATTCCTGAAGGAGCAGCTACGGGAAAATAAATAAGAAAAAGAAGAAAATAAATAATAAGAAACTAAAAAGAAAATAAATTTAACTAACTAGGGAAAATAAAAAAATTATAGAAGAAAAAAATCTAATTACTAACTACCCCGTTGTGCCAACTAACAAGGGGCTCTAACCGTAGCATCTCCCGTTTTCGAGGTCACGGGTCCAAGCCCCCGTTGCCCGAGGTCGGGGTTAAAGCACGACTCCCTTATAGCAACAAAAACTAGCTCACGGGTCGGGACATATTCAATCCCTATATCTCCTGTTTGACAGTCTACCACGAAACCTACTGAGCTAGCTCACACTTCGGATAGAAATGGAGCATCCCATATACATATAGAGTGTTGGGGTTCAACCCACCTAGTGGCCTGAGCCCGTTTCTAAGTCTGTGTGTGTGTGTGCACGCTTGCCGGTCTGTGTACCTGTCTCAGTGCTTAGCAACTTGAGTGTGTGTGTGACCCGCAAGGGCAATTGATTTACTGAAACGCCCGAAGAGTCCGTAATTACCAGTGACCGTGACATTGAGGATTGCGGCGGGGAAAACATTCCAGTGGTAGGTAGGCCGGTATCACACCAAGTAGAGGTAGATATGTCGGGTACTCGAGGATGAGCAGAAGAAGACAAAAGTTGGCATTTTTAGAGGCCCAGTACCTGTACATAAGCGGGTACCCGTTGAAGTAGCCCGGGTCCAAGGCATGTGCGAGCGATATCAGAGTCTGGAATGATGTTTCCCTTCGAAAGGGATGGAGAGACCGGTTGCTTGGGTGGCCGCATGGACATGAAGTCACCGCCCAAGAGGCAACTTTCTCTATACATATGGAGGTTGAGCTAGAGCCTCAACCTCACTCACGGTATACGGGTACAAACAAGAATATTGGTTGTGGTTTACCTATTATGGAAGGCATTGTATTTCTCTTAGCTGCCCCGGCCACATGGCCGAGGTTATATTAAATTTTTGGTCGTCTTTAGATTTTACAGCGGCGCGGCCTGCCGACTTTCCCATACCGGTCGGTCCAACGACCCCAGACTCGTTCTAATTCATTTTTGCCTTACCGCCCGAGCCTTTGAGTGTTTTAGATCGTGGTCGCCTCATCCCGCACGACTTTTTCTTATTCTCTTTCAATCCTCCAACCCTTGTGCCGAAGACTTTTAACTTTTACTAACCTTTACCTGTTTTCGTACACATTATATTACGGTGTATGGTCATCTAGCAACCTCGACCTGAATGGTTGAGGAGTTTGCTTCACGCCGCCATGCCAAAACAATTCTCACTTTTACTCTAGACCGTCTTTGGTACAGCAACCAGCGTCGATACTTTATTTGATGTAAAATCATGAACAGATACCCTTGTAAGGGTGTTTGCCTTGACACCAGGGACCGACAAAAACCGCAATTGGAGGGTCTCACTCGAAGCCGGACGCACACAACGGGAAGGGATTTGCATTGTTTAATTGATTAATTTATTACAAGAATACAACAAAATTTGTGTGATAGGCTGTTGACTTTCTGGTCGCCTGAACAAGCCTGGCTAAAAAAAAAGTGCGAAAAAAATGGCACCGTTATCAGGGACATGAAAAAGTTTTGTGTCCGGAACAAGCCTGAGGCAGCATCAACTTTGAGTCTTGATTAGGGCATGAGAACTGTTGACAATGTTTTTAACCATCAGATTGACTTCATCATCCTTATTGAGTCATCATTCTCTTGGAAATCCTAGTTGCTAACCGAGTTTTCTTCATGTGTGATGTACCACAGTCGACTGGAGAAAGAGACCTGACATTGCTTGTTTGAGAGAACGAGGTTTGATGAGAGGTATGTTTTTTAAGCCCTTAACAATTCTTAGGAACTGAAAGAGAAGAGAACTAATCAGATTCATGAATGTTAGTTAACGATGCATTGAATGAGTTGTTTGAACTCACTTCTAAGGATATATTTCCCTAGTAGTATGAGCATTGTCGGGTCTATCGTTCTGGCAATTCGACCATTTGCATAGTGGAGGCTCGCTTCTTGGAATAAGATATCTATGATATTTGCCTTACGTCAAGAAAGAAGGCTGGAATGATGGTGAAAGCATTAACTGACTATGAAAAATTGTTGTTCAATCTATCTATGATAACAAAACGAAATTAAACAAACATATGAAGAAAGTGAATTGGGGATTAATGTTAGTGACCTATGAGATAGTTTTTATTCCCCCTATCCCAAACAATTATTGTGATGGAAGTAATTGGCTGCCAATTATCAACATGGTACTGAGGAAGGAAAAATGAAGAGACTGCTACAAGAACAGAAGGGTTTTAGTAAAGGAAACTTACAATCGGACATCTATGATGAGATTTGTATGGAAAGCGAAGAGGTCTTAAGAAGAACATTGTCTGTAGCAAAGATATCGGTTGTGAGAGGCAGACTATATGAAGTGACCAAGTTTCACAACCCCTTTATAATTTTGAGATACGAGATCGGCGGAAAAGGTCGCAGAATATTTCATATTTCGATAGTCAAATTTATTAATATAGGAAGTCTGAACGTGAAAATTTATACTCCAACATGCAAGGAAGAAGGGATTGATTATTTGGAATGTCAGAGAGGGACGTACACCAATCTTATAAGGAAAAAAAAGTGGATTGAGAAGTCACAAAAAAAGTAACTTGGGGAATGAGAGTGAGGTGATTTGAGACTCGGAGACTTTCTTGCTTCTTGACACTGATGGCTTTGATGACAGGAGAGATTGGATGCCCTTGTTGAAAATCATTGCCACGGTAGGTAAAGAAAGAGAGAATGACTTCGTTGTGATGATAAAGTCCTTACTTTTGAATACCTTTAAACATAAATTTGAGATTTATGACTATACTTGTCATGAAATCTGTCATGAAATCTATCTTTCTTGATACTGTTTACAATAGTTCATAATGTCTGGTCTAGTTGAACAACTAAAGTTTGGGATTATAATAGACGGAATGATAGTCAAAACAGAAGGTACCATTTGGATCTCAGATAGAAATCTCTCAGCTTTGGATGAACTTGAATTCTTACAGTTTTTTCTTGATCAGATGAGAGACTGTCTTGACAACTGTAACTAATCAAATTGAGATCAGTTACTTGTTAAGAATCGTGAAAGTGAGGACCGCTGAAAGAGTGTCCTATCACACCTCCCGAGAACGAGTCTCTTTTGCCAGAAGGGTCAACAGTGGTTTATAAGCAATGCAATTTGGTTATGAGATTATAAATCTAACATGGTGATTTGTGATCCGGGGTACTGTGAAATGATATAATAGAAGGTTGAGTAGGGATCATGAGAGGGAACTGATTGAGGACTATATTAGAAGATTAAGAAGAATCGTCTTGCCTTTGATCTATATTCGGACGATTATTGCCTATACTTTCTACCTACAAAATTCTCAAGGGGTGAAGCAAACGACAGAGGAAAGAGACGAGTTTGTATCTCTTGCGAGAAGAGCAAGGGATTGAAAGTAGGAAGGGAGAGGTCAAGAGTGGCAAGAAGAGAGAAATGAAAATATATGGACTCGTCAAGGGATGTGTAGACGAGGGAGATCTTGTTTAAGGCTAACTCTTTTGCAGAGACTCGTGAAGAGACTCTGGTGGGTTCTATATGGGAGTTGGTCCAGAGAGTTGATACTATAAAAGGAGGGTCGGATATTGTTAGAGCAAAAAGGTCAGAAAAAAGAATTTCATGCTTTACAGGACCACAAGTAAATGTTTTTTTTTACAAGTATGAAATATTTGGACTCAACCATTGTTGGATAAACAAACAACGACTTAAGCATCTTCTATCATATTGCGACTCTAACTCGAGGTTGGCAGTTCAATAACTCATGGAAGGGGTCACAACATGGAAAGAAATGAAGGAAAAAATGAAAAGAGAATTTGAAAAAGACTCAGTTTCAACTACTACTAAGGGTCTCCTCAATATCAGAACAAAAAGTCTGATACTTTCAATGTTTACCTACAAACATTTATCTGAACAGCCAAAAAAAATCATATTCAGACGAGGCTCGGAGATGTCATATTTTTTCTGACTAACTTCACTGACAATGAGAAACAGATAGTCCTGAATCAGACTCATCATTATCCTCTCAGATGGGATAAAATGATTGCAATCGTCAGAATTGTACCTACAATCTCGCATAAGAAGTCGTCACTTGATCAGATAAGTATTTTGATAAAATACTGAGAGACTGAGAATGGTTTGAGCAGAGAGAACAATTTGAGCATTGAGAACATTGTTGAACGAGTTCTGGTCAATTATATGTTTGCCACTCATGTTTCATATGAGAAAGAGAAAAATAAGGTCGAAAGTGACGATGAAAACGATGATGACGATGATGATGGCTATGGAAAAAAGAAGATTTTTCCAGACCCTGAAAGAATGGAGGGAGTTGTGGTGAAGGAAACAGAGAGAGAAGAAAGTATGATGATCATCAAAGGAAAAGTTTCGTATGCTACTATTATAGTGAAGGTCATATCACCACTTACTGTAAACCATTGAAAAAAGATGTGAAGAGTGGGGTAGTCAAGAAGGGCACGATGGGTCATGTCTGTGATAGTTCATGGAACAAATTGGATCTCAGACATCAAGGACGTATGAGACTTATTGCTCTTAAAGATTAAAAAATATATATGAAGAAGAAAAAAAATAATAATAATATAAATGTTCATTTTCTTATTTGTGAGCTGCTTGAAGAACTTGTGTAAAAATTTGATGATCCTTTCACTATGATTGAATTGTCTTTACAATCCTTGACAGTAGTGGAGGATCTGTCTGATTAGGACTCCTCTAGTGGGGTCTTATTAAAGGAAAGTTATGCTTTTTAGGGTCCCCCTGGGTTAGTAGACTTTTTATCTAGTGAGCTCACTTGTTCAACCAACATGATGTCTTTTGAGAGAGAATTGTCCCCAGAAATCGTCATAGAACCTAACATAGTGGTTGAGGAGGTGAAAAACCTTCAAGCGAGTTTGACAACTTAGATGATTGAGGAAAAGAAAAGAATGAAAGTTGAAGAGTCCTTGAATGACATTTTTTATGATCAGAAACATAATTTTTCGTCTCGAAAGAATAGACAAGGGAAGAAGGGAAAGTTTGTCCTTACGAGTGAACTGGAAGATGGAACTGTAATCACTAATGTGATTATTAAAATGTTAGAGGAAACAAAGGTAACGCTATCTTTCAAAGAGGCAATGACTTTAGCACCCAAATTGAGAGAGGAACTTAAAAAGTTAATTAGAAAGAAAAATGTGTAAGTCAACTAGTTGGGATCGGTTTTTCCTTGTCAAGTAAACAAGTTGTAAGATAAGATTTAAAATCATGGGTTGTAGACATTTGACTATCCATATCAACCAAGTGAAGATCTGAGCCTTAATAGACTCTTGGGCAGAAATTGTTCTTCTTTCCCAGAGGACTATGAAAGTTGTGACCTAACCATCAATAGATCATTGAAGAGTTTGTTAAGCAATATTGTTGAAACTCTCTTTTTGATCGATTATATTGATAATTTGTCAATTAAGGTTGGAACCATGTATGTCGAACTGTTAGGGTTCGTGGTGCCAGATTTGGATCATGACTGTATCTTGGGTTCTCCGTTCTTACATAGAATGAAAGTTGTCTAATTCTTTACTTATGAAGGATCATTTTGAATCGGTTTGCATGACTCGAAAATTATCCAATAACAGACCTTTATGGTTTGTACTTCCCACCATCACAAACATAAGTTATCTGTTAATTCAACCAGAATGGAATAGTCTGTAGAGAATATCATAAAACTAAAAGGAAAAGACAAACAAGAGATTAAGGAAGAAGTTTATGTGGACATTAATCAGATCTCAAAAATAATAAAAGTTCCTGGCAAACTCAAAGGTGAGGATGAACAGATTGAAGCATCTAAAAAAGTTGTTGAGTATGCTAAAAGTGGAAAAATTGAATTTACGGTTTGCATCAAATCATCATTTTTTAGAAAAATGGTCACTAAAGAGAAAGTACAAACCCAAGGGGTGAATAAGAACCCGGTGGTCGTTTTGATAGAAAATGATTATGACGAAGAATTGGAAAAGGAAAGGAGAATTTTCAAAGCATTAAGGGACTCTGCAAAATTGGGCAATAGAGTCATTAGGGAAAGATTTGACACCATGAAGATTGAGTCATATCCGTTTATCTTACCTAAGGAGAATAAATATATCTTCAAGGTATGTCAAAATTTATTTGGTGTTTTCTCATTTAATGACGAAAAGAGAGGGCGGTTGGATGTGAATATTATCAAGATGGCAAAAATTTGGACTGTTGATCGTATTCCTTTAAACGATAAACCAACTAAATATGCCCAGCAGGAAAAGGCAACTGGTGTTAAATATCTTGATAAAAAGAGTGTTTTTGATGTTTTTGAGTCTGCTGACGGGTCGTATGCTAATTACTAGTTCTGCTTTTGGAAACTAGGAGGTGGATTGAAATGAAAATAAAATTTTCAAAAGTTCAACTCATTGATGTTACGTGACGTGGGTAGACTCTCTAATGTTGATTTCCTTTCTGAATCCTTCATTGGTCAATGCATTTAATTTTTAATTGATTTATATTATGGATACGATCAGTTTTTCATCGATCATACTAGTCGTCCAATGACTGTCATGCACAAGTCAAGGACGATTATTCAGATGCGCATGAACTAATGGTGTAGCAGTGGTTCACAGGAATATGATCCAAGTCATGTAAAATATTTCTCATGAAATAACCAACTCTTATATTGATGATAATCCAGTGAAAGGACATGGAGTGAAAGATGAGACTTTAGTGGCTGATGGAGTCAAAAAATTTCTCTAGAACATGTTGAAGGTGTAAAACTGGTTCTAGAAGGACTTCAAAAATTTAATCTGACTGTCAGTGAACTGAAGTTTTTTCTCTTTCAAGCAGAAGTAACCATCTTAGGCTTTAGATGTTTCTCCAAGGTTAGGAGTCCCGACCCCAAAAAAATAGATAAGATCTTGAGCTGGCATGTGTCTTTTATACGAGTGACAAATGTCAGAAACTTTTTGGGTGTCTGTGGATTCTAGAGGATATTTTTCCTGATTTTGCTATCTTTGCAGAGTCTTTAAGGGAGATGGTAAGGCAAGGAGCAGACCTATCATGGACGGAGAAGACAAGTTGTTGCAGAAACCCTACAGGAAACATTGAAAGATGTAGGTGTAGTGCTAATAATACCTTTTTATGATGATAAGGAGGGAAAACCCTTTATCATCAAGGTTGGTGGAGGATCATCTGCTCTTGGTGGTGTATTGATACAGAAAGATGAGAATGAGAGAGAAAAATCTCTAAGGTTTGAGAACAGAACTCTCAATTTCACAGAAAGAGACTACACTCAGTTCAGAAAAGAGTTATTGATAATCATCCACTGCCTCAGATGCTTTAGGCATTACGTACTTGGAAGGAGATTCATTTTGAGGACTGATACATCTGTTGTGATTGGTGCTATCAAGAAGCATCAACAAGTATATCCAACAGTAAGCAAATGGATTGTCTTCATCTAAACTTTCGATTTTAAATTGGAAAAGATCCCAACTAAGAAAAACGGAGCAGATGACCTAAGTCGAATCGAGTGGAAAACAAATAAAAATGAAGATGTTGATGACACTGTAGAAGAATCTGCCTCTGTTGATAATTTATTGATGAAAAAAAATGATGGAGACTACAAGGCAGCAAACTCTTATAAGTGAAGTTTGTGGCATGAAGAAAGAGACAATATGAGATAAATTTCTAATGCGTATATTTATGACTTAATTTCTTAGAAAAAACAAGATGAAGAACAAAACGATTGGTATGCTAGAGTCAGTACAACAACTATGGCAGTCCATGAACTAAGAGAAAACTCTGGATAAAAAAATAAAGACAAGGTTGAAAAAAAAAAAGAGGTTTCTTTTATTTTTAAGGAATATGATAAGAATTATCAGGTGATTGAAAAAACGATGAAGAGGAAAGATATACAGGCATACTGCAGCAATAACTCAAGGAAGAAGTTCGGACTAAAGAGCGGTCATTCTTTTGTGGATGGCAAGGGAGGATTGTCTTCAATAAAAGTTGTGTGTGGGAAAGAAAAACGGCTATAAACAATTGTTTCTTTACATAAAGAGGTTATTAGTGACTACAGAGTTGTTGAAGCCACCTATTTTAAGACAAATAAGCTTTACTTCTAACCTGACATAAGAGACATGATCTACAGACTCTGTAAATCATATGTATTATGTCAGAAGAGATTTACAATGAGAATGATTGAGTTTTTGTTGCTCGCTATCCTGGTATAACCTATAACCAGACAATCGGGTTCATTTGAACCTCATCACCATGTCTCTGGCACAAACGTTTAACAGGTAACTGAAAATTTGGTAATGAAAATTATGAAGTGAGAAATTTACGGTTGTTTATTTGCCCCGAATTCAGAGTGGAAATTATGTTTTTCATGGTAAGCATTATGCACCCGCATTTTATTTACCTTGAATGTAGGATTTTTCGACTGTCTAAACAATTTGCTTTCAGGGTGTTCATACCCTTCACCACTTTAGGATAGTTCCAGATTTTCAGACGACCTAAACAAATTGTTTTCGGGGTGTTCACACCGTTCACCACTTCAGGATTGTTCATAATTTTTAGACTGTCAATATCGGCAACTCTTTAGGCAATATGAAAATCTCAAACAATTTTGAAGTAGTGAAGGCTATGAACACCCGGAAAAGTATTTGTTTAGGCAACATAACATTTTTGAACAATCCTGAATTGGTGAAAGGTGTGAAACACCCTAAAAACAACCTATCTTGGTAACTGTTTAGACAACCCGAAAATCCAGAACAATTATGAAGTAATGAAGGGTCCAAACACCCTGAAAGCAACGTATTTAGGCAATCTGAAAATTTTGAATTATCTTGAAGTGGTGAAGGGTCCGAACACCATGAAAACAACCTAAGATTGTTTTCAGGGTGTTTAAACCTTTCACCACTTCAGGATGGTTCGGGATTTTCAGACTGCCTAAACATGTTTCTTTCAGGGTGGTCAGACCCTTCACCACTTCAAAATGGTTCGAGATTTTCAGACTTTGTAAACAGGTTGTTTTGAGGGTGTTCAGATCCTTCACCACTTCTGGATGATTGGGGATTTTCATACTGTCTATCTTGGCAACTATTTAGGCAGTTTGAAACTCCTGAAGAATCTTGAAGTAGTGATAAGTCTGAACACTCTGAAAACAACCTGTTTAGGCAACATGAAAATCTGGAACGATCCTGAAGTGGTGAAGGGTCTGAAACACCATGAAAACAACCTACGCTAACAAGTGTTTAGGCAACCCGAAAATCCCGAAGAATCCTGAAGTGGTGAAGGGGTTGAATACCCTTAAAGCAACCTGTTTCGACAGGTATGAAAATCTCCAATTATCTTGCAGTGGTAAAAGATGTGAATACCAGAAAACAACCTATCTTGACAGCTGTTTAAACAATATGAAAATAATGAACGGTCTTGAAGTGGTGAAGAGTATGAACCCCATGAAAACCACCTGTTTAGACAATCTGAAAATCCCAAATAATCATGAAGTGGTGAAGGGTCTGAATAACCTAAATACAATTTATCTTGACAACTGTTTATGCAGTCTGAAAATCCCGAACGATCTTGAAGTGGTGAAGAGTCTGAACACCTTTAAAATATTTTTCTTAGAAAGTCTGAAAAT
This sequence comes from Chara braunii, assembly GCA_003427395.1. Classification (NCBI taxonomy): domain Eukaryota; kingdom Viridiplantae; phylum Streptophyta; class Charophyceae; order Charales; family Characeae; genus Chara; species Chara braunii. The sequence continues at coordinate 59,033 of BFEA01000357.1, read as the reverse complement.
CTCGAATGGTTAAGGGTCTGAATAGTCTGAAAACAATCTATCTTGACAACTATTTAGGCAGTCTGGAATTTTGGAACAGTCCTGAAGTGGTGAAGGGTCTGAACACGCTGAAAACAACTTGTTAAGGCAACTGAAAATCACGAACAATCATGAAGTGGTGAAGAGGTTGAACACCCGAAAAACAATCTATTTTAGCAACTGTTTAGGCAGTCTAAAAATCTTGAACGGTCATGAAGTGGTAAATGGTAAAATTACGTATGTGAAAAATATAATTGTTATTAACCTTCTCTCGCCTCTGAGCAAGAGAGGGATGAGACACATAATAAACATGAAAGATAATTTTTCTGGATATGTTGAGACGAAAACTCTGAAGAGGAAGACGGTCAAGCAAGTGACTAATTGGATAGAGGAAATTTATTTCAGATAACTCTTTATTTGAGACTTTGTTTCAGATAGAGGATATGAGTTTATAAATGAGATTGTGAGAAGAACCAGCCTCAGATTGGGTGTCATAATTCGCTATATAATTACTTATCATCCTCAAATAAGTACACCAGTCGAAAGAGATCATTGAACTCTAAAGGATTCATTGGCTAAATGGTGTGAAGGAAACGTCAGCAAATAACCAAAAGTACTAAGAGATGCAATCTGTGCTGATAACATGACTGTGAAAAGGACCATTGGTTATGCTTCATTCACTCTGTGGTACGAACGATATGCTACCTTGCTCATTGAAAGCATAGTCAAAACATTCATAAGTTAAGAGAGTAACCGATAATATTTTTTTTCATAACTTTTTCAGATCAGGATGAGGCAGATATATGAAGTTGATCAGACAGTGATGAATGTTGCAGAGAGAATGACAATTAATAGATTATCAGATCAAGCGAGATGAAACAAAAAGAGCTACATAAGAATAAAGAAACTAAAAGTATGTGACATTGCTCTTCTGTTTGACAATTATCTTAAGACTCAGTAAACTAAATGGTTAGAGCCCAGATGACTCGGTCCATATAGAATTACATGTGAAGCAGAGAGCAAAGTCTTTGAGATATATGAGATGGATGACTCAAGAATTCATCATATGGTGTCAGGGTCAATACTTCATAAGTTCATCTTCATGGACCCTAATATGAGTCATACAATGGTCACAAAGAGAGCAAAGAAAGGTCAGTCATCCAGTAAGAGAATAGTTCCAGAGAACTAAGAAAATTACAGTGAAACAGTAAGACACTGCAAGGCTAAAGTTTCAACAAACTCTTATTGTCCTTGCACTATCAATTCAGTATGTCAATTTTCAGCATGTCATTTTTTTATGTGAGACATGAAGAGAGAAGTTTCAGACTATTCATATTAATTTCTGCATATGAACAAATTTTCACATTTCTGCAAGTGACAGAACCATTGAGATTAAAGCATCATTGATGCAGATGAAATTAAAGCATCATTGATGCAGAGCCAATCCGCAAGTATCAGAACCCTAAGTAAGAAAACAACTTTGAGGTGCAGTAACAGTAAGAGAATAATGAAATATTACTTTTCTGAGTATTGGTGCAGTATCAAGTCCAGAGAACCCGTGTCAGTGACACGTCAGAGTGTAACTAGTATTATTATCTTTAATGAAGAGAAAGTTTGACGGACATAAAAAAAGTTCAGCTATATATGACAGAGAGTTGTCAGTAGAGGAACTTCATGTCACTTGACTAAGTTGTCTGTCCAATAGAGTTATCATGAAGACAGACATAAAGAAGTTAAGTTTTGCTGTACCAGAGAGTTGTTAGTTGAGGTACTTCGTGTTTCTTGACTAATTTGTCTATCTTTTGTCTCATATGAGGGAAATGACCTCTTTGGAACCAGTATCTCTATACATCCTTAAGGCTGGCGGAAGGTATCTTGGAAGTATTCTCAAATGAGGGAAGAAACCTCTCTGGGATCAACACTTCGTATTTCTTGAGGCTGAAGGGAAGCCGTTTGAAAATACGTTGTCGGTTGTTGTTTGTTGCTGTTCAGTGTCTCCTAAGACTGAAGGACATTTCTTGAGAAATGTTTGATTAAGTTATCTCGATATTGACAGTCTGCTTTTGAGTTTTATATGCTTGTTTTACTGTCTGTGCCTTATGTTTTCTTCTCTAACCTAAGATGTGTTGATTGTCGGGGCTAACCAGAGCCTTACCGCAGTAGGTTGCAATTTGGTGGGGTCAACAGGTCCCCGACTCAAGTGTCGAATTCCGTAGTTAGCTGTGGCTAAGACTCGGGGAGTCTGGCCTGTGAGGTCAAAAGGGGTCAGCTGGAACCTTACCGCAGACAGAGGTTGCAATCCGGTGGGTTCGCTAGAGCCCGAATCGTAGATAGACAGAGTCCTACGTTCAAAATCTGGGCAGGGCAGTCAGCGCCCTAGGCCAAAAACTGGTGGGTGAGCCGGTCCCCGACCGTCGTGGTCAAATCCAGGTATAGGACAGTTAGATTGACGGGAGGTCAGTTGTCATGGGGTGACCCAACCCGCTACAGTCTAGGTGTCCTGGCATGAGTAGTTATGACCTGGAGGCAGGTTAAAGGGGTTGTCAAGACAAATGGTATGATTAGTCATGACTTGAGGGAGGCTGAATGAGGGTTGTCAGGCTGACGGGAGGTTTGTCACCCCTGGTCAGTGGTTGACCAAAATTTAGGCAATCAATAACTCTTGGGTATGATAAATTATTTATGTTATTTTATTATTTTATTATAGGTCAGTAATTTTAGTTATTTTACTTAAGTGTTGCTTGACTATTGTTTGTCAGGGAGTTTGCATGTTGGGATCATGTTCGGAAATGTATGAAACTTTTTATTTTGCAGGTTCATGCAGGATCATAGAAAGTTTTTAGACCAGAGAAATAAAAAGGGGTATCCCATTTACTTATCTAAGAATTTGAGGACACGCCTCACTCAAATAAGAGAAAAAGAACAAGGTTTGGTATCTCGTTTGGTTTCTTGAAAAGTTGAGAAGACGTCTCACTCAGGCTAGAGAACAAGAAAAAACGTTTGGTATGCATTACTCCCGATACTGCTGACAATGAGTGTCCACATGTCCAAACACCGAATTGACAGTATCTATGAGGTCACCATCAAAAATTAGAAATGAGGTAACGTTTTCACTGTAGAAATTTAGGAAAATTTCATATTTCAAGACAACAAGTAGTTAAAGTCAATTGCAGATAAGGAAGTTGAAAGATAATCCTTCTTAAATTTATTTGGTGGTCGACAGAGCGGTCTGGTTCACGAGGAACCTACATCCCCGACCTCAAGGTATCAAAACACTTAAGCCGTGGATGCTATAAATATGAAATGAACTGAGAAATCAAGAGAAGAAAAAATTTCGAAAATTCAAAAAAAAAAGACGTTGTGCTTATACAAGATGTAAATGATAGTTATGAATTTTATCTGGAGTAAAGCGAGGAGAGAGAAAATACAGCAGAGAGTGTAACTATTAAGCTGGGGCAAAGAATAAGCCCGACATCGGACGAAGGGTGATGGTGCAGGCACTAATATCTTACTTATTGCTGGGGTGGTAGGTGCTCTAGACGAATATGGAGGGGAAGAAGTGTTGGGAGATCATTCAAACGAAAACTTATCATCAGTCGGACAATTGTCCGACATTGAAAATCCCGAGCACATACCTTTGTCAAGGATTATACCCGGACAGTACGACCTCAACGATGGAATTGGACGGGTGTAAAGGAGGTAATGGAGAAACAAGAAAGAGAAAAGAGAAGAGGGGAGCGAGAAAAAAAAATAAAAAAATAAAATAAAAAATGATGAATATTGGGATAAACGATGTAAGAGCTTTGTGTGTCTTTCCTGCTCTTTACCAGAGAGTGTAATTGAGATCTTGTTGAGTCATCTACCGGTAGTTTGACCTACGTTTTGATGATACGAGCATGTCGCTCATTTGTGGTCTAGGCTTCATGGGCTTGTTTTTCATGTTCGTTTTTTAAACATGTCGGTTACGTTAGGAGATCGCTGACATCTTACAATGTAATATCTCTTTCTTCTTTCTGTCGTTCTTTATCATCGTTTTTTCATTTTCTATCCGTTCTTTTTTGTTCCATTTTTTTTTTTTTCAACAAACTTCGGGGGAAAATTCACTTGAGGTGGTGGTATGAGCGCCCACCTCAAGTGAGGCCCCTATTGAAGGCTTCGTCTATTGGTGGGGGCTGCACCTGCTGGGAACCGGGTCCAGCATCCCATAATTTTACAATGTGACGCCACGTTGGTGGAGAATGGGTTCAACATCCCATTTGATACTACTAGTCTTCTGCATTGTATACTGTGAAAAGTAAACCCTACTGATGTTCGTTTTCTAAACATGTCGGTTACGTTAGGAGATCGCTGAGATCTTACAATGTAATATCTCTTTCTTCTTTCTGTCGTTCTTTATCACCGTTTTTTCATTTTCTATCCTTGTTCTTTTTTGTTCCGTTTTTTTTTTTTTCAACAAACTTCGGGGGAAAATTCACTTGAGGTGGTGGTATGAGCGCCCACCTCAAGTGGGGCCCCTATTGAAGGCTTCGTCTATTGGTGGGGGCTGCACCTGCTGGGAACCGGGTTCAGCATCCCATAATTTTACAATGTGACGCCACGTTGGTTGAGAATGGATTCAACATCCCATTTGATACTACTAGTCTTTTGCATTGTATACTATGAAAAGTAAACCCTACCGGCAATGAGATACCATGTCTACACTGCATCTGAAAGCTATCCTTACGTAACATCGCTTTTCTGCCACCCTTATGCGGCCCCACATTCTTCTATAGAAGCCTCTCCGTTATCACTACCCATTGTCCAACACCCATCTCTCCTTTCTCGCCCATGTCGATGTTACAGTCAGTTGGTGTTCCAATCATGTAATCTTCTTTACATGCTGCATTTGTGGTCTATGCATAATGAGTGAATTAGGTCTCAGCGGACCGTCATTGGTGTGAAAGTCTGTTGTGCGTTATTGTGTTACCACATGATTAATGATTGTGCAGTTCATATCTCACCTATCCTCCTTTAGGGTACCCGCATATTAATAGTCCACTTGCATGCCGTTCCCCCCACCTGCACACTTGTTTCTTGTTATTATTAGCGAATGTGACAGAGTTTCAAAAATTTTATGTTATATATTGATGGGTTATATTAAACAACAAATTGAGTCATATTGGGTGAAATGGGTGCATGGGTTGAGCGTCGTGGTGACACAAAAAATGGATGTACAAACCCTATGGGTGCCCCCTTCTTCCCCCCCTCCCCTGTTTCACTTTATTATTAGGGAACAAGAAAGATTAAAAAATAAAAATTATTATATAATGTATGTCATATTGGATGAAAGAGGCAGACGGTTGAGGGTTGAGGAGTCACAAAAAAAAAGGCACCCGCCCCATATAGCCATTCCTCACTGCAGCAATCTTGGGCTGCACACACACAACCATGTGCCGCCTTAATCTCCCCCTTCCCCCCATGTTTTTTGTTATTCTTAGGGAACAGGATATACTACATAGTATAAAAAATCACATGTTACTCATCAATCAAGGAATTATTGAACAACAGATTTGACGGTCATAACTAAATAGGTGAAATTTTAATTGATGGGTGGGAAGGGGGGTGGTGTGCATAGGCAAAAAAAAAAAAAAAAGTAGGCAAACGAAAAAGAAAACGAAAGATAAATATAAAGAATTTTCGCAAAACAGCGAAATATTCGGTGAACTTAGGGCATGGTGTACAGGTTGGGGGATTAAAAAATAAACTAAGTACGTAAATAAAATAAAAAAAAAACAAATAGGTGTGATCTTCGGTGATTTGGTGGTAAGGGGTAAGAGGCTCGAGGACTTAAAAAAAAGCTACGTATTACAAAGAAAGAATAAAAAATAAATAGGTGTGATCTTCAGTGAACCAAGGGCATGAGGTAAGAGGTTGGAAGACAAAAAAAAAACTAAGTATGAAGTAAGAGGTTTGGAGACTAAAAAATAAACTAGGTACACAAAGAAAATAAAAAAAATAAATAGGTGTGATTTTCAGTGAACGGTTGTATGGGGTAAAGAGTTTCGGGAACTGAAAACAATCAAAGTACACAATGGAAAAATAGGTGTGATCTTCAATGAACGGGGGTATGGGGAAAGAGGTTTGAGGATCAAGAAAAATATTAAGTATGCAAAGAAAAAAAAGAATACAAATAGGTGTGATATTCGCTGAACAGGGGGTGTGGGATACGAGGTTTGATGGCAAAAAAAAACTAATAGGTGTGATCTTCGGTGAACGGGGGGGTATGGGTTACGAGGTTAAAGCACAAAAATAAAAATCTAAGAACGCAAAGAAAAAGAAGAAAACAAATAAGTATGATCTTCGGTGAACGAGAGGTATGCGGTACGAGGTTCAAGGGAAAAAAATAAAGACTCAGTACACAAAGAATAAATAAATAAATAAATAGGTGTGAACTTTGGTGAACGAGAGGTATGCGGTAAGAGGTTTGAGGGAAAAAAAAAAGACTACATACACAAAGAAAAAATATATATAAATAGGTGTGATCTTCAATGAGCAAGGGGTGTAGGGTAAGAGGTTAGAAGACTAAAAAAAAAACTAAGTATGGAAAGAAAAAAACAAAAACAAATAGGTGTGATCTTCACTGAAAGGAGGGTATGGGGTACGAGGTTTGAGGACAAAAAAAAACTAAGTACAACAAAGAAAAAAAAAAAAAAAAATAGGTGTAACCTTTGATGAACGAGGTGTGGGGTACCAACTTGGAAAAAAAAAAAAAAGTACACAAAGAAAAAAAAGAAAACAAATAGGTGTGATCTTCGGTGAACGGGGAGGGTATGGGGTACGAGGTTCGATGGAAAAAAAAAAAAACTACGTACAGAAAGGGAAAAAAATAAAAAATAAATAGATGTGATCTTCGGTGAATGCGGGGTATGAGGTAAGAGGTTCGATAACCAAGAAAAATACCAAGTATAGGTGTGATCTTCAGTGAATGGGGAGTATGGGGTAAGGGGTTAGAAGACTAAAAAAAAATACAGAGTACGACAAAAAAACAAAACAAAACAAATAGGGGTGATCTTTGATGAACGGGAGGTATGAGGTAAGAGGTTAGAAAACTTAAAAAAAAATTGAGTATGGAAAGAAAAAAAACAAAAAACAAATAGATGTGTTTTTTGTTAAACGGGGGGTATAGGGTATGAGGTTTGAGGACCCAAAAAAAGTTAAGTACAACAAAGAAAGAATAGAAAATAAATAGGTGTTATATTCGATGAACGGGGGGGGTATGGGATACAGGTTGGAAGACTTAAAAGAGAACTAAGTTGGTGGATAAGTGAGGAAGTTCCAATGGGTGTAAGGATACACCTAAACTTCCCTATATTTTGACTAAATATTATAAGGGTTGTTAACCATCTCTCGCGAAACTAGACAAAATACCGCTTGGAATCACTGACCGAACTGTAGAAGATTGAAAATAACAAGTAAGTGGAAAAGGCGATCCAAGATATCGTCAGGTCAGAATTCTATATAGTAACCCCAAGGACTTGCCTATAAGAATTTCAAGCACTTACTCCAGAAATTGGTCCCCGGGTTATAAAAACATGTTGGTCAAACTTGTTGGAATAAAGTTTTCCATGTCCCTGACTTGGCTCCCAGTCATATCTGCGATGTCAGCATGAATGCACGATGGTTATGAGATTATATTTCTACACAGATATGTATTTTTTCTATCGATTACAACCGACCTATCTTCGAGTTGTAAAGTAATTGATATGATTCTCATCTAAATTATGTACAAGGGACTAAAACTGCTTGTGGGTTTCATGTTTGGTTGAGACGGACCTAGTCGACTGACATTCATTTCGTATCTAGGAGATCAACACTTTAGGGAACGGATGACGTTCAGGTTTAAATGATGTTAACCACGCGTGCCAATGCTGCAGCGAAACAAACAAACGGCTTCAACTGACCCACCTCTGCAATTGTATGTAAAAACTTTTGCGTATAGGTCACTAACTCGATAGGGATATGCCACTAAGGGTGGTGCAAACCCCTTAGGGAAGGTAAGTTGTGTCTCGTGGAAACCTATTAAGTCATAGGGGATTACGAAAGCTGCGGTTGGCGCACCCGTTCAGAATGACGAGGAGACAACACGACCACGTCCGTCGTGGTGGTTCGCATGATTACTTATGCATTTGTCCCAAAGTTGTTTCTTATTTTTCTTTAACTTCTGCATGACATGGTCAGGAGGACTCTCTCCTTTTCCGAGAAAAGGCGAGGATCGATGCGCTCGACAACAGGACATCAGATGATCAGGGAATATCATAGGGGGAAGAAACTTCCATGGAAAAAGGAATATAGACGAATTCGAGAGCGCACAGAAAATATGTCGCACAAAAAGCGAAAATGTTCAGGTTGGTAGAGAGAGTGGAATTAGTGGTCTCCATAATTGCCAAAACCATTCATAAGTCTACACACATGTATAGTGAAGGACAAGACAAGGTTGTGGGGACACTTGCGAATGCAATCACCGAGATAACGAATGTCGTAGCTAGCAGGATTATAAATGTACGGAGTGATGGCTACATCATCTGGAGTGTGAGGAGGATGAACCAGCGTCATCATCCACGACAAACACGGGAAGCTTGCATCCCCAAACATATAGCTTCTTCTTTTTGGCTTGTCACTGAGTATGCGCGTACCGACATTAAACGCTCCAACATTGTCTTGAGCATCGCAGTACAAAGGAGGCAGTCTTTTATCGCTCGGTCAAGAATTGCAAAGGTAGTTGGGGTATTTTTTTAATTGCATGTACGACCTAGAGGCGGTTTGCCATTGACAGGCTATTTGTTTTATGAATTGGCAGGGCAAGCAACATGGTTCTAATTTCTTGCATGCTATAGAGTATGCAAGAAACAAGAACCCTGTCTCTGTACGTAGAAGGATTTCTTATGAATAAAACGAAAAAAAAAAAAAAAAAAAAAAAAAA
>BFEA01000357.1:34425-49956 GCA_003427395.1 Chara braunii | reverse complement strand
AAAAAAAAAAAAAAAAAGACAAGTAACCTATGAATACGCACGTAAAATATCTGGCAAAAGAAATTACAACCAATGCGCACTGCGGTGACAATGCACGGACCACAATGCTGCCCACCCCAACGCGTTCTGTTATTTTATCCACACAATCCTCCCCATCCACGAACTCGTCCACGACAGGTATGGAAGCGACCACCAGAGCTACGGCCAGTACCAGGAAGATCGATCGGAACTAAACGACCAACAGAGTTATGCAAGCAACCACAAAGTGTGTTAAATGAGTTCGTAAAAAAAAAAAAAAAAAGTAAAACGTTCGGCCATCAATGACTAAACGCCGGTCCGACTTCACCCGTGGGCAAGGCTGGGTGGGCTCTATCGTCACACACTATGGGCTTCACTCCACATGCATAAAAGACAACACTCCTCGTGGTGTATCTTTTCATGATTATGCAGAACATTCATTCTCATTTACAAGTGGTGAGTAGTGGAGTCAGACCCTGTGTCCATAAAAGGGGCGGATAGGTTTGGGACAACAAAACAGAATTCGTCGGCAAAGGCGATAGACCTGCAAAGGCCGCATGATGATATCCTCGAATTACCTTTTTTTTTTTTCCACGAGAAGTGTAGAGTCACACACCTCCGCACAATGTCTCACGCCTCCACACAGTGCACGGAACCAAACAAAACCGGCGGTAGTGGGACATGGCCCTGGTTGACACAGGGCCCCTGCGGCAATGGGAAACCAGTCAGAAAAATGCAACCGCCCCACAATGTCGCACACTGATCCACAATTGTCCAAACCATCCGGACCACGGCCCTGGGCAGTGCCACCACGCTCGGCGTGGTCTAACAGTTCGTAGCCAGTACGATGCGTTTTGCGGTGCCAACTTTTGTCGTGTAGTAGGCGTTTGCCGTTTCGAGAATGTTGATGACAAGTAAGAGGGGTTTAGAGGGCGTTGTGCAGTACATGGGAATGGTGTGACCGAGGGCAGGAGATGGACCGGTAGTGCGGGCAGTAGATGTGACGTGAAGATGTCGGGGGACCGTCGGTACGTGAGGGCGACCATTTTTGGGGATGTGGGGCAGCGACCGTTTTCCTTTTTGGGCCAAGTTTTTTTTTCACGTGGGGGCGTACAGGGGGCGACCGTGGAGGAGGTTTCGTTGTGTTTGTATGGTCTGTATTTTTTCAGTTCCAGGGGTAGACTAATTCGTTTTTTTTCTCTTTGGGAGACCTTCGGTTTGGGGATTCCTAGCGGACGATTGCACCGTCGTACCTGGCACTCAACTTCAGGTCGTCACCGCTTCGCATCACTTTTCTTGCACTTCGGAGGAGGTTGGTGCACGACGGATGACCCTAGGCTAGCGTTACACCGACTCCCACTGCTACATTCTCTCTCTCTCTCTCTCTCTCTCTCTCTCTCTCTCTCTCTCTCTCTCTCTCTCCCCCTCTCTCTGTGTATGAGTGTGTATGTGTGTGTGCATGTGTGTATTTGTGTGTGCGTGGTCTGCTAACTCAACGGTCACACCAATTTCTATAATGAAAACCCCACGTCATGGGGACCAGGTATCCCGACAGAAAGCCAATGTCTCAACAGCAGATCCCTTCATATCCTTCCCCCTTTCGTACCATGGCGAGTAAAGGAGCAATGTAGACAACGTCCAAGGTAGTGGACGCCATGGTGTTCATCCTTCTGTGCCATCACTTGCCTGTGGCAGCTCAGAGGCATTTTGCATAAATTCGTCTGCTTGTTTCCGTTCCAATTCCAATTCCCATCATTGAAACGATAAGACAAGAGGAAGAGACAACGAGGGAGGCAAACGAGTTTAATTGGTAAGAAGGAACGAAGATGAGCAGAGAAGGAAGACAACAAAGAAGAAGAGACAACAGAACCCCGAGATCAACGAAGGATCGAGCCAGAGCGTGGGTAGTAAGACTATTTGTGTTGGGATACGTGTGTGAAGACAGTTCAAGGAAACAAACGGCCTTGCAACTGTTTGCTCTCTCTTAGTGATCTTCGCAGTGATCGCAGTGAGAGGAAGGAGGGTGGGGGGGGTAACCATCGATGTTTCAAAAAGTGGGATGTAGTGGGGAAGGCACAAATTAGACGAGGAGGGAGGGAGCAACAGAGTGAGAGGGGAGCAGAGAGAAAGAATTAAGCGGGGGGTGCGCATAGCTCTCAGCCGTGTTGTCCCGTTTGTAAGGCAATCAAATCGTGGAGATGGGCGATATTGTGCCTCACAGATAGAGCAGGTGGCAAACGAACAGTCGAGAAAACAGCGAGAGAAGAGAGGAGCGCAGAGAGCGAAAGTAGGCACAAAATATAAAACAGGAGAGAAAGAGAGAGAGAGAGAAAGAACAAAGTAAATGAAGTCGATAACCAATAGGATGAGAGCGGGAAAGAACAGAAAGAGGAGAGAGAGAGAGCGAAGGTCGTGAAAGGAGCGGGAGAGAGAAGAGAGCTAAGAGATAAAGTACGAAATGGAAGGGGGGGATGCAGAGTGATGGGAGTAATAGGGGTCGGGTACAAAGAGAAGAGAAACATGTAAGCAAGAAGAGTGAGAGAGAGAGAGAGAATGGGAGGAGAGGAAAAGAGAAATGAGAAAGTGAGGTGTCGCGATTACTTTGTCATAATGACGTTGTTGGAACGAGTTAAACCAGTGCGCCCATCGCCATGCTGTGTGTTTTTCTTCACGCGCAGTGATAAGCGCGTGTGCCTGTATAGTGTGTTTTCAATGTTTTCGTTGGCACGCAGCGACAAGCACTGCGTGCGTGCCTCAACTTTGTGTTTTGCCTCTTTGTTTTCTGTCAAATAAGCAAGGCTCGTCGTGTGTGCTTCATAGTCACACGAAGTATCACTGGTTTTGTTTCCGTTTTAGAGTCATACATGTTGCTCTCTCTCTCTCTCATACACACACACACACACACACACACACACACACACACACACACACACACACACACACACACACACACACACACACACACAGGCAGCCAGAGGCTATTGCTCCCGTTCCCGAATACTGAATACAGAGGCTGACTGCGTGACTGCCAAAGCCGGTGCCAGCCAATGCAGCGAAGGAGCCACAGGTGGGTGGTGTGGGCGGTGAAGGACGGCATTCCTTAAACACAAATGGCTAGCGGAAGATTCACTCTCGTTTTGCACATTCCCACCCTCCGCACCTAGAAAAGGGAATAATCTGCGCGGTGTATCTTTCCATGTTCTAGCGGAAGGTACACTCTCGTTTTGCACATTTCCGAAGTAGTGGAGCAAGGCCGAGCGGGCAGGGCTCCACTGCTCTCGAAATGTGCAACACGACAGTGAATCTTCCGCCAGAACATGGGAAGTTACACCGCGCATATTCCCTTTTCTGGGTGCGGAGGGTGGAAATGTGCAAAACGAGAGTGAATCTTCCGCTAGAACATGGAAAGATACACCGCGCAGATTATTACACCGCGCAGATTATTCCTTTTTCTGGGTGCGGAGGGAAGTGGAGCAAGAGGCCCAACATCAATCACGTTACCGAAAATCCCAACGTCTTGCACTGAGAGGGCCAGGTATCCCCACACTTTTCTTCTGAGTTTCAAGAGGTGTTGAGAGTAGTAGTATTCTGTACAGAGTAGCTGGGACCCTGGACCCGGTTTCCAGGAGATTTTCACATCGGGCGTTGGCCCCCAGCCGGTTCTTTCCGGGTTGAATTGTGAGGTCCCCGGCATCAATCTCTTCTCTGTTTTTTCTTGGAAATACAAAGTTGATTTGTTTAAAAAAAAGAAAAAAGAAAAGAATTAAAAAAATCCCAACGTCCAGCCCACAAATGCCGCGTAACCGAACCTTCCAACGAGCCAACTGCCAGAGGAATTACACCTTGCACCAACCGCCAAATATGCCCGCGTACACCCCTTGCCGGTCCTTTACAGGAAACGAAGCTGTGCACCTGCTTGCGGTTAAGTTCTGCCGGATCATCATATCGTCTGCAAACTGTCACATGGACCTCCGCCGTTTCCTCCACGGGACACCGTCAGACATGGACAGTCCCCTTTTTATTTTTTTTCATTCTTTTATGCTTTTCAAATTCACGTCTATCGTTTTTAAAATGCATCGCACCATGTCGCACAGGTTTCGTAAACTAAACTAAACCAATGCTAGCGGGACTTTGCTCCGGGGGGGGAAGGGCCCTCTTGGAAAACCCATCACCTCTAAAATAATTATAAAGTGACAACGCAAAATAAAAGGGATTGTCGGGAGCCGGGGAGCAGCACTTGCCAGAAAAATGCTCCATCGTCCCTTTAAAAACCATCCTGTGACTGCTCTTACCAGCACCACTAACACTGCAGGGGGTGACTTTTCCAAAAAAATAAATAAATAAATAAATAAATCATCCTGTGAGACATGGAAAATGCCTATACATAAAAAAAAAGGATCTGCTCACCTCCTTGGGCGCCAGATCAACTTCGAAAACTAGCCCTACCTGTGAGGAGGAAACTAAATTACCCAATGGGTGTTACCTGGGGTGCCTTCATTATGACTATTGCAATCATTACTAATGACAGAGGCCCGTTCTGACAGACCTTACCCTTACCATACCTCGGCCTCTAGCAATACGTCTAAGACAATTTCTATTTTTTATTTTTTATTTTACAAGGAAAACTCAGCTCATTGGAATATGCACTATAACAACTTTGGTTCTGGACAACAACCCGGTTTCCAGCAGGTGACGCTCCCCACCAATAGATGGAGTCTCTACCCAGGTGTTAGTGGTGTCTGCTCTTATCAGCAACACTAACACTGGTAGGGTTAAAAAAAAAAACAAAAAAAAAAACCCTTTGGTTCTGCACAACTTTCAATCACACCGCACGCATTTGTATCAAAAAACTTTGAATCACACCGCACCCCTTTATATCACAGCCTTAGTTCTTTTTTAGAAGATTTTGTTTATTTGTTTGTTTGTTTGTTTGTTTGTTTGTTTGTTTTTTCAAAAAAGTCCATGGTGTTGTAGAGGCCAGTCACTGAGTACACAGTGATCACCTGGAGCAGTAGGCCGTGGGTGTCCTGGAATATGAGACCACCTCCCATCCCATACTCACGTCAATACTCCTAGCGCACCCCCTATCCCACTATCCTACCTCAGTGTGACCAGCACTCAGGACCATTACCCTACCAATGGGCAGGTAACTTGGACCGAACAGCAGTGATAGGCACCAGGGCTGATAGGTTGCCCAGCTCTGGTGGAAGCGGAATTGGACGAGCCTTGTAGAACGGGAACCTCGGATGCCAGGCCCAGATAATCTTTTTTTTTTNACACACACACACACACACACACACACACAAACACACAGTGTCACACTCACATACACATATACATACATACACACACAGACAATTAGTTTATGTTTCTCTCTATGTTCTCGGTATCTTTCTTTCTTATTTGTTTTCTAAGTACTTCTGCCTGTCTAAGTGAAAACCCTTAAGGAGTGCCAAATAGTCGGTCATTCCTCGTTTGGAGTGCCTACAACACTGTTAGGGGACTGCTCAGTTCGGCATGTCCGTCTTTCCTACGGGTGATGACAGGTGTTCGTTTGAGTGATCCCCTATCTCAGCAGGTGATGGGAACCAACAGTTTGTGGGGTGCACTTGCGATGTGAGTAGGTGATGTATTGGATATGTAGACTGCCTTGTCTGTGTTATGCTTCTGTGTTGGATGTGTAGACTGCCAGTGCTCTGCCACTGCCTTGTGTAACTGCCTTGTCTGTGTTCTGCCTCTGTGTTGGATGTGAATACTGCCTTGTCTCTGCTCTGCCGCTACATTGCTTCCCATGTCGCTTGCTTTGCATGTCACCCTTTCTGCTCTGCTGCCTTACCGCCCATCCGCAGCTTGTGCCTTCCGTGTCTTGGTTGCCTTGTTAGTGTTGGCTTGTGCTTCACTACACGTTTGTCGAGCTGCTCGCCTGCTTGCCCTGTTGGCCTTCAGTGTCCTTCACTTGCATGCCTTGTAGTTTGGTTGTCTTGTTGGTGGTGCGTCTTTCATCGGACCTCGACGTCCTCATATCCCCGCATTATCATCATCGCGCTTCATCCGCTCATAGTTGTTCGACTTTCAAACAGGAGGACGAGGAGGAGTAAAAGAGGGTGGCCAGGGTGTCTTGGGAAGCTCAAGGATGCCTTCTATTGTGGATAAGGGAGCTAGTTGTTCCATTTTTATTCTCTCTGATTGGGTGGGTGGTGGAATGATAGGTGTATCGCGGTTTCTGCTTGGCATTTGTGCTCTTTGCATGGAGGTTTTGTGCTCTGTAACTATACTTGTTTTTCTTTGTTGCTGCAGTCGGCATCCAACAGAAAAGTTTCCCGTCATTCTTGACTATTGGCTTTTGTGACTACAAAAGGTCTCATGATTTGTAGTCGATTTTAGGAAAGAAGAAACCACTTTGACCAATGAGCCTAGCTCAGTTGATACGGCCCTTTCGGGAAAAAAAACAACCACCCTACTTTGTAGTGCAGATCAATATTGGAGAATGGTACACCGAGTTGGTGATGTCGGAGGCATCACTAATATGCAACTGATAACATCACATCGTATCCTGCCCAATCAGCCATCTGTTTTCATCCACAACCGTTCTAGGCCATAAAAACGTAGGGGAGTTCTCATGTAGATGCACTCTTACACCCTTTGCGAGGCTTTTCCAGTTCGTGTGCATGTGACACCAGTGTGCATGCAATAGGCATATATGTGTGTGTGAGACGGACATGCAGAGAGAGAGAGAGAGAGAGAGAGAGAGAGAGAGAGAGAGAGAGAGAAAGAGAGGTGAAGTTTTGTCGAGATACATCCACGAAAGTTCAAGTGTGACTATGCCCCAAATTCCCGTGCATGAAAGTTTTTGCAGCGGCCATGCAACAACGACACGATAACGTCTCGATAGGAGCATAAACATCAGTTTTCACCTTTGAACAATATTAACAACTTGCTCTCCCCTTGAGATTAAACCCGAAAGTAGCATATGGGGTGACCTCAACCCCTCCACTTCAACATGGGGGGAGAGGGGGTGTGGGGGAGGGATGGCAGAGCCCCCCCTCCCCCACACTTGAACATGACCGGGAGCATAAACATCAACTTTCACCTTTGAACGTGGCAAAACAATAACTTGCTCTCCCCTCGACATGAAACCCGAAAGTAGCATATGGGGCGACCTCAACCGCCCCACTTCAATATGGAGGGGGAGGGGCTTCGCTTCCACTTCCCCACACTTGAACATGATTGGGAGCATAAACATGAGCTTTCATCTTTGAACACGAAAAAACAACAACTTACTCTCCCCTCGACATAAAACCCCAAAGTAACACTTCCCCCCTTTTCTTCCTCCTCTCTCTCTTTCCTTCACTCCTATGTCGTTCTCTTTCTACTCTCTTGCACTCGCTGATTATAGCCCCAGTGTTTTCTCCGGTAACCTAGAATTTGCACCCTACCAAGGGCCCTACCGGTAGGTAGCTCAATTGGTGTATCCATGAGCTTCTCGGATGCAGACAACACGGAATGGACACTTAACACATGCAATTGATCCTAAACAGTATGCACACACACCCAATATAAAAGAACACCCATCAACCAGCCCTTGGGGATGAAAATATACTTGGAATCTAAACTGGATAAGGGTGTGGGGGCGCCCCCCTTTCTCCACACTTAAACCACTAGTACTTGGCCCAACTATCGACCGGGGAAAAAAAAAAAGTAGAAACGTTTCTAGTCGGATGAATTTTGGCGCTCTTGTACAGGAATGGAATTTTTCTCAAATCGTGGCGCGTTAACAGACACAACTCGAGGAAGTACTGATGATTTAACCATAACCTAAGAAAAGACAAGTTTTATACCCAGACCCAAGCCCAGGCCTGCGCCGTCCCCCAAGCAAAATGAACAACCACAAAAAAACATTCACAACCCCCCTTCCGGGTATAGCAAATAAACCAATTTATACCCAAACCCGGGCTCCACATCAATAGAGGAAAGCCCCTGGCTGCGCCACCACGCTTGGTATGGTCTAATAGTTTTTTTTCCTGTCTTTTGTATGTATGGAGAGTCGTGGAGCGAGGCCCGTTGTTTTTTGTCACACGACTCGCCCAGGATTTCTTACCTTTTTTTTTCGCGCGTAGCGGGCCCTATAGGTAGGAATGAGGAATTCGACACTTTTTGGGGGGGGGGATTTTTTAAATGCCCGTGAATGTTACATTTATTTGTGAAATACCCCTCTGACGGCCTACTTACCCTGATTTGCCCTTGGACCCTCAGAACTTTCCTGCAGGCCCCCGTCAATCAGGGGTGCAACTTTTTGGGATGCCCTTACCGGACCACCGTTGCATTTCACCGGTCGCTGTGCGATATGCCCTCATGTTGGGCATGCATCTTTCCATAATGCCCTCGCATGGGAAATTCGAATTTGGTGCTGCCGCAAAAATGTAGCTGGTTTTTTTTTTTTTTTTTTTTTTTTTTTTTTTTTTTTTTTTTTTTTTTTTTTTTTTTTTTTTTTTTTTTGTGAGAGAGAGAGAGAGAGAGAGAGAGAGAGAGAGAGAGAGAATGCGTGTCTGTGCGCACCCACCGAAAAGATGCAAGGTACGGTTAGGGGCAGATGGAAAATATTTCTGTTGGTATTCAACTGCTATCCGGTAGGGGCATAATGAAAATTTGGGATGGGTACCGGTAGGGGCAAATTGAACATATTTCAGGCCCAAGTGACACCAGGGGTTTTCGAAAACTTCAGTCACTGTCAGAGGGGTAAATCAGGGTAAGTCAGCCGTCTGAGGGGTATTTTGCAAACAAATGCAACTTTCAGGGGCATATTGAAACTTTTTTCTGTTTTTGTTTATAAAAAAAAAAAAGGGGCGACGGTTTTAAGATATCATGATCGGACGTGAACTTGAGGGGCGCAGCGACCGGCGCCAGGCGGCGTCCAAGTTAGTGCTAGCATGCGTTCGCAGCTCCGGTCCACTGCGCAGCGCGTCATCAAGATGTGCTTGTGGAAGCGAAGTCTCCTTGCTCGGCAAAAACCGAGCAACCAACCCGGGCGGGAAGGGAGGGTTGACGCCGCGCGGACCGGCCTATCACATCGTGTTGGATAAGCGAAGTCGTGTACATGCGTTCAAGTGTGAGTCTTAGCGGGCGTGCGCCAGCACTAGGTGCCCGCCATTAACGCGTTCAAGTCAAAGACAACAAGTGGAAGTAAGGAGAGGGAGAAAGGGAGTAGGGAGAGAGAGATAGAAGCATACCAAGATGGAGCCAGGCAACAGAGAAGCGCGACCAGAGGAGAACGAGGTACCACTCTCAGAGGAAGACATGATTAGACTGCTCATTGCGAAGTGCTACGAAGACGGGATATTCCCGGAGAACCTAAGTCATGGGGAGTTTGTAATCGAGAACGGAACTTGGGTCTTCAAAGTTAACGCTCAGATAGACCGGTTAACAACAGCCTGGTTGAAAGAGCGAACGGTGACTATTATTTTTTCAGGGAGAGGCGAGCGACCTATCGATGACGTATCGAGAAGACCTCATCCGAGCGTACGAAAATGGGTGGTTAAGGAAGAAGACGTTCGCTAGGGGCTTCAAACATGGCAGAGTGCACGGAGAAGGAGCGAATGTAATGTCATACGTGGCTAAATCAAGAGAAGTGGCCCAGTGGTTAGTGGCGAAGGCAGACGACACAATAACTATTAAAGGTGTTGAATACAAGATATTATTCAAAGCCTGGATGACCCGGGCGGAGCTCGAGGAGCAGAGGAGAAGAGAAGACGAAACAAAGTTATGGGTGGTTGCGTTACAAGTGCTGATAGTACGAGCTATGTTTCATGTGGGGGATCTTGTTCCACAGTCGATGGGGCCAATTATTCATCGTCACCCCCCGGAGCCAGATGCCACTCGACCGAAGCTAATGAACTTGAAATTCGATCTCGCGAGAGAAGCAGAGGAAAAGTTTGAGGCACTACTCCCAATGAAGCTGAATGATGGAGATCTATACAACGTACAATTCGTCAACAAGAACACCGCATGGTGTACTGGTTGCAGATGGTGGTTTCATACGGAAACGGATGGCTGTCCACGTGCCACGGAAGACGAGACGACAACTCAGGGAGTAGCGGGAGGAGGGAGCCGGAGAATCCAACAAGGAGAAGTGGTGTTTGAGCGCGCCTTCAGATCGACAGTCGGCGATCCTCACAATCCATCAGCCACCAGGGGTGAATCAAGTGCAGCTGCAGAAGCGCGAAGATCGGGAAGCTTCCAGATGACGACACATGCAAACGATCGAAACTTCGTCCCTACAGGAGGGAGGGCGTTGCCACCGGCACATGAGCAGAATGATTTAAGAGAAGTATACCCGGTGGGTGCACTCACTCAGTCGGCGCTGGCAGATATAAGAACAGGCTCATGGGCGTCGATTCCAGGAGCGCCAGACCCGTACTTGTCGGCCATCCTTCAGCATCCGATGACGCAGAGTACGCTCAGCAGGGGTTAGAACCAAGGAATCTGGTCCAATCCAGCAATATGTGGTCTGCAAGGTGTTGCAGCCTACGCATCACCAGGAGGTCATTGGAGCCAAGCACAAGGGTCGTCCGGGTTCTCAAGACCCGAACTCAATAGACAACCTCCAGGAAATGTAGAAAGGGTGGTGGTGGTGGACGATTCAGGGAGAGAGCGGAGTGGAGGATCGAGGAATGACGAGCCAACGGGAAGCTCAACTCTTGAGGGCACCGGAGCATCGTCGGCTGTAAGGCCAGATCCAGAGGGAGCTCATACTCCAAGAACAATTGGAGTGAGCTCGAGAGCAGTGGGAGAACAACACGAGGAGAAGTTGTTGTTGTCTGCAGTATGCACATTGCTAGGGCAAGAACCATACATCCTTGGACTGCTAAATCGGGAGGGCAGGACAATCATCCCTTCCACGCCATTTTGCGGCGTCCTAGCTCCGGAGCTCATTGAAGCAAGGGTTAGGCAAACATATGCAGACAGATTCTGTTTTTGTATTTTTCCTGAAGCCCTTATGCCAAAGCTTTCAATAGATACTGCAGCCAGGAATAGGATCAAATTCTATATTCCGTTCATCGATGCGAGAATCCCTATGACCCATTGGGCAGGCCTTCCCTCGATAGGGTTGACTTGTGTCCCACTCTGATTGCTATTGGTAGTTACGGGAGGGGAGCTGGGGAGCGTCTTGGTGGAGCCAGGGATAGCGGCCTCATTCTTGAGAGCCCTTAATGAACACATGCCACTGGACAGGAACCTGGAGTCAGACTTTATTCCTGGCGTTTTAGCAGAAATCTGGCAGGACACAAGTCCGTCCCAAGCCAGAGAGAGAGGGGAGCAGACTGAAGATCGGCGAACCCAAGATGGGAACGCAGTCATGAGTACCAGGGATGGGGAGGTTTAGAGTAGGCACGTGGAACGTACAGGGTCTTGGGGACACAGGGGGGAAGCATAAAGGTAAGCAGTTAAAGCAGTGGATAGGAGAAAAGCAACTAAATATTTGTTTTATACAGGAGACTAAATTAGCAGAATGGAAGCTAGCGCAACTCACAGATTGGTGGGACGGCCCCCAGCTGTGGTCACCAGCACGGGGTTCTAAGGGGGGCACGACAATCTTGGTGCATAAAAGAGTGGAGGCAGAGCTGGAAGACTACGATTCTGACTTGTGGGGGAGGTGGGTGTGGTTGAAGCTACTCATCGAAGAAGTAGAATTGGTGGTGGCTACGATCTAAGCCCCGAACGACCCGAAGGAAAGACTGCAGTTTGTCAAGTCCCTTCCGTACTGCATACCGAGATCAGAGAATATGATTGTGGGGGGAGATTGGAACCTGGTTAGCACACATGGCCTAGACTCGGAAGCGACAGACATTCTAAGGAATGACAGAGAAGCTTTCTTGCAATGGAGGGAAGCGTGGGGCCTGTCGGACGTGTTTAGAAGGTTGAATCCTACGACAGAGGAGTTTACTTGGATCTCCAGCTTGGCAAGATCAGCTGGAGCAAGGAGAAGGTTGGACTTTTTCCTTACTTCAGAGGAAATTGCACAAAACACGTCGTGGGTTCGCTCACACGCAGCATCACTATCGGACCACAAACCGGTAGTAATGGAATTCTGGCTGGTTAACACATGAGAAAGCAGAGGGAGGGGCCACTTTAGGCTGAACACTGCAAATTTGGAAGACGAGGGGTGAAAAAATTGGACTGTACAACAGCGGAGAGCATGGAAGGTAGCATAGAGGATGTTTGAAGCTCCTAAAGAATGGTTTGACGCAGGGATCTGAATTATATCTGCCAAATTCAAGATCTTCTCCTCGATAGCCGCACTTCAAAGAAATAAGGAGGAAAGGCGGTTGCAGAGCAGGGTGGAGGAGGCGGGAACACGAATGCGGGACCACCCGATATCTAAACTGGCGTGGGCTGAGGAGAGACATCTGAGAATGGGCGAGTGGGAACAACTTCAAGTGCAGAAACACTGCAGGTGGGAGCAAATCCTCAAGGAGAAAGGAGTAGTCACACGGGACAGGATGACAAAGGAGAGCTTCCGAAAGCTGCTACCAAGATCGAAGCTGACACCTATGCGAGAGTTACAATACCCCCATCTGTTGGGCCTGCCAGTGGCCCACTCCAACTCATACTTGTGTGAATATGCAGCAGACTACTTTCGGGACATCCTGGCGACACGAAAGCAGTACTGGGATTGGGAATTAGACTTCACTAAGGAAAGCACCTACTGAAACACCTTAACAGTGAGAGTTTCTGACCAGGGGAGGAGGAATATAGACATGCCAGTAACAACCGAGGAACTCAGAGAAACCATCAGATCTATGGCAAAAGGGAAAGCGCCAGGAGACGATGGATTACCTGTGGAGTTTTATCAGATCTGTTGGGAGGTGCATCTTGACGGGGTCTCAACTGGGCAGTTCGATGACGAAAGGTATGATCACTCTTCTATACAAGAAAAGCGACAGAACCAACATAAGGAACTGGAGGCCTATCTCGCTGCTAAACGTGATCTACAAGATACTGGCTAAAGCGTTGGCACGTAGATTGGGCACGTTGCTACCGGGGTTAGTGGGTAGAGATCAGGGGGCATTCGTGCAGGGAAGGTCTATTTTCGAAAACATAGCCACGGCTATGAAGGCTCTGGAAGTAATTGAGGAGGAAGATCTGGATATCTCTGTTCTAATGATAAACTTAGAAAAAGTCTACAACAGAGTTAACTGGACCTTTGTGATGACTACCCTGAGGGTGTTTGGATTTGGGGAACCGTTTTGTAGATGGGTGAAAGCGTTGTATGCAAAAGCCACAACGGTGGTGCAGGTGAATGGGGTATGTTCTCAAGAGTTTAAGCTAACCAGATCCCTGTGTCAGGGCTGTCCACTAGCACCGTTGTTGTTGTACTGCAACTAGAAGTACTCCTTTGTGCCATCCGTGTTAATCCATCTATCCAGGGTCTGAAACTGGTTGAAGACAAAGAATGCAGAGTGAAGGCGCTCGCTGACGACCTCCTCGCCATCTCAGTGAACAACAGAGAATCAGTGGAAGCACTGCGAGACTGCCTACAAAAGTATGAAGACCTCTCCGAGGCATCCATCAACTGGAGCAAATCAAATTTTTTTCTCCCGAAGGACCACGTGTTCCAGGCCCAATGGGGCATGAGGAGAGTTCCAATGAACGCAGCAGAGAGATTTCTTGGGCTGCTTATAGCTCTGGAAGACTGCTCATCTTCACAGGACCTCTTATTGCAAGAGAGTGCTGTCACGAATTAGAAGTTGGGGAGGGGCACAACACTTATCCTTGATAGGTAGAGCACTGGTTGTTACAGTGTCCGCCTTTTGAATCCGCTGGTTTGTACTCAGGGTCTGTAAAATCTCTAATGGCACATTAAAGCAGCAACTAGAAGATTTATTTGGAAGCCCAAGGCGGAGGAGAATCAGGGATACATTGTCAAAGTGGCATGGGATATACTGTGCAGGCCAAGAGAGGAAGGTGGTTTGACCATTACGGACCCCGAGACTCAGAACCTGGTTCTTCTCTCAAGCTGGTTGTTAAAAGTGACTGAAGCTGAACCAGCTCCGGACTGGTGTTTTCTCGCTGAGAGAATCCTACAGAAAGAGTGGGGACTGAGCAGGTCCTCAGATGTCTGGGTAGCTATGATGATAGATTCATTTCTTAACAAAAGGATCAAGTCCAGATTCTGGTCCAATGTGGTGGCGGCATGGAGAAAAATGAAACCAGATATCATAGCTCAGCCTCAAACAAAAGTGGAAGTATTGAACCAACCACTTTTTGAGAACTACCTAATTTGCGACCACAAAGGGAAGTGTTTCTCAGCGGCTTCAAGTGCTGGCAATTTCGGGCAAAAGTGGGTGCAAAGGGGGGTGGCCGTGATAGGTGATGTGTGGGACACAGTCACCAACCAGTGGCACTCACCTGCGTTTCTTCGGTCTAAATTGGGTCAATTGCCACTCCAAGAAGAAAGAAGAGAGAGCCTCATTAAGGCTATACCAGCAGAATGGAGGAGGCTGCTGGGACCTGAAGGAATTAACCCCCCAGGCACGTGGCTGAAGACAGTAACAAACCAAGAGAACCCAAGTTTCGTCTTACTGAAGAGGTGGCACGAGGATGAGAGTGGTAGATGCATGGTAGAAGAGTACAGTAGGGCTCAAGACCATAGTGATATACTAACTCTGCATAGAACCACCACCAGGCTAGGATTGGGAGACCTGGAAGAAATTCGGGTGAGGGCGGTGAAAATGCAAGGGAGAGGGGAACCGACAGTCTACAAATTGGTTGCAGGAGGGGTGACCAAGAGGAAGATTCGAATTGATCCCTTAGTGTGGGGTTGGAAGGTAGAAAGCGATATAGTCTATGACCTCACTCGACTGTCAACTTCGCTTCTCAGAGCAAGACTAAAGCCTAAAGAGGTGCTATACTCCACACTAATTGAGAGGTGGGAGCGTGCCCAACCAGCATTGCAGCCACCCACAGAGAGAAAACTGACAAGACTTTGGGATCAACTGAGTTACCTGCCATCTCAAAAATTCGCATCTTTATTGTGGCTACAGACGCACGTTGCGGTACCCACCGCTCACTGGCTGGAAAGAAGAGGTCTGAACGTCAATCTGGAATGCGATCTATGCAAATGGCCTTTTGAGACAATGACCCACCTCTGGTGGGACTGTCCAAGATCGTAGAAGTGGTGGAACTGGTGGTTTCAGCACTGGACAAAGATGTCTAGAGATACATCATGCAGGGGAAGTGATTGGGTTGTACATGGTTTCCTGCCAGAACACATACCAACCAAAAAAGGTTGGGGATATATAGCCCAGGTGGGGAGAGCCATCATGATGTGGCTAATTTGGTTGGATAGAAACGGAAGGCGCTTCCAGAATCAAGAATTGGACGAAGTACTTGCAGAGAAGACGTTTAAACCACCAGTACCTGCCGGTTGTTAAGGCCCGTGGCTCAGACTACCGGTAGGCCGGTCGTTCCCGAGCCTCGGACTTTAGTGCCGAGCCTCGGACAACTGGTAGGACA
>BFEA01000357.1:15214-33691 GCA_003427395.1 Chara braunii | reverse complement strand
TTTTTTTTTTTTTTTTTTTTTTTTTTGCCCCGTTTTTTGGGGACTACTGGTCGCACGCCGGTGGGTACCCCGCGCGACGTGGTGCGTTAACGGCCGCGTCGATTCCCTCAAGCAGGGAGAGGTACTGGTGGTTTACATTGCTCCTGAAAACAGAAATCAGGGCAGACTGGAGAAGGAAGGTTCTGACAGGTAACAGGAGAGGGGGAGAAGTCTGGTTTCGAGAGACATGGGCAGTACCTGGTGGACTGGCTTCAATCAGAGAGGACAAACTAGTATTATCACAATGGTTGGATAGGCAATAGACAGTAGGAGCTAGGTAGGGTAGATAAGAACCAGGCGCAGTCGGTTCCGGTTGGCAGACACAGTAGTCTGCAAACGGGTTGGGTAGGGAGGGAGAGTGTCATAGATAATGAGGAACACAGTTCCCCCGGTCGTACTACTGGGCTGGGTTCAGACCGTGTTAGGTCTGTGAAGGTAAATAGGAAATCTCTAGATTAGAAGGGGTATTATTATGGTTAGGAATAGCCATAGAGATAGGATAGGCTCGTTTGCGATTGATCCGGAGGTTGATTGCTTGTTTTCAAGCGAAACTGGCTAAGGCTGCCAGAAGTTACTCCCGGGTGGAATTGTGGGGACCCCGGCCCCGATTCGAACGTGTTTTTCGAGAAATGAAAGTGCTAACTTGGTTTAAAAAAGAAAAAGAAAAAAAAAAGAGATATCATGACCGGCCCCAGGCAATTCAGAAATAGTTGGTTTCACGACTTGATTCATCAACTTCCATCGTCTGGATTCGAACACGGGTCCGCATTTTCAACAGTTCATGGATGTACCCACTGAGCTAGGCTCTTAAGGTAATTCGGCAGTTTTTCTTTGTGGTTCTGTCGTTTTTTTCCATCGCGCCTCACAGGCTGGCCAGAAGGCTGCCCAGAAGGCCTAGATCCGCCAACTCATCTGATCTGCAAAATGAGAACGAATCTTTCCCTAGAACTACAGAAGATACACAGCAGAACTTTTTGTGTTGTGAGCTTCCTCTCGTCCTCCTCCCCCTCCCCCTCCCCCTCCCCCTCCGTCGAAATCGTTGACGCCACGCCCCCCCTTTCCTCTCATCGGTAGTGTTCGTTCTACCGCATCGGTCAGCGCCGCCGACCCTCCCGCCATAGTCTTAGCGGCTCCTCCTACTCCCCCCTTTTCCGGAAGATCCCGTCCTGGCATGCAGCTCATCGCTTCCGCATCACCGTAACGTATAGGTACCACCCCTCTCTCCCGCTCCATTCTTTTTCTTTGTTTCTTTTGCCACGACTCTGGTGTGTTCCCTTTATCGTCGCACTGCTCGTTGGTTTCGCTCTTAATATTTACACGGTTTCTTTTGCGTTGCGTCCTCCTCCTCCTCCTATTGTGGGGCAGTGAGGGTCGTCTCTCCCTCTCTCTCTCTCTCTCCCTTGCCGTTTCTCTCTCTCTCTCTCTCTCTCTCTCTCTCTCTGTGGCTGCGGCTGCAAGAGAACGACACGTAATGGTCGTCGTTAGTATTTCTTGTGTTGTCTATCATACACTGCAACTGAAGAAAAAGGGATTTCTACTTTGTTTTTTTCATCAGGCGGTTAATACCGTGTCCTGATGTATGATGATTATGATGAGATTGTGGAAAACACGACGACTGTTGTCAGGTGTGATGGCGATGATGATGATGACGGTGAGGACGACGGTGATGATGATGATGATGATGATGATGATGGCGATGATGATGATGATGATGATGATGGTCATGATGATGATGATGATGACGAAAGTCAGTATCTGAGGGTGGTCATTAAAAAAAGTGAGCCGAGGAAAGATGACGGCGGTTATGCGGAGGAGGACAATCGGGAGAATGATGACGATGGTGTAGGTAGTCTCGGTATCAGATCGGTGGGCGAGGGAAAAAGCAAAAAGCAAAAGAAGACGAAAGAATGGTCGACAGTTCGGTCGCTGCTGATGAATCGCTCGATCAGCTGATTGAGCTGATTCCATCACATTACGCATCTTCACCATCGAGCAGATCCCATATTATCCGTCTTCACCCAAATGGTACTCTGCTCCCATTTTATTATCCGTCTTCACCCAAATGGTACGTCCGATCTTTATAGCTGTATGTTTGGGGCACGTTTCAGTCCAGATGCAGCGATAATGACGGGGCGTTCTATTCGGGTGAAGATGGTAGTCGGCACTTTGCGGTGTATATATATACACATGTATTGCCACCTCACGTTTAACATAACGCTCGTCATCGATGGGCGCACTTCACGTCCCAGTGTCATTAAGATAACCACACTGCCGCCCATCCAAGGAACCACCGATCTGCCAAATACAACCCTCCTTTTCTCCCCGCCACACATGCCCTCTCTCTCTCTCTCTCACACACACACACACACAGCACTTTGACGAGTGTGATCTTAACGGGGACGTGCTTTTAGATTCTGGAGTTTCTGTGCTCTGATTGTAGAATGCATTTCCCTTCTCTCGCATTGCTTCCTTTCCTCCTTTTTCGTCCTTGTCCTTTTTCCCTCTTTTCTCCGTAGTTCTGGACCTGTTTTTGTTCCCTTTTTTGATGTGTGCTGTTAGATTGTATCTCCTTCAGTTGTCTTTGAGACTGCGCGTTCTTGCGCCACCTACATATAAGGAAGAAGATTAAAAATGAATTAAGTTTCTCTTGTTTATGTTTTTCGCTTTGGCGCTCTGATATCATGTGACAATATATATATATATATACAGTCTGTAGAGTTTTCCATCTGGTGATATCATGTGACAATATGTATATATAAACAGTTTGTCACAGCCCCTCGTTTGTTGTCCTCTTCTCTCTCTCTGCCTACGGTTTTACCGGGCAGTTCTGTTTGTGACGATATATACTACGACTTCGCTAGCTTCCTGCTACGGTTTTTTCCGGTCAGGTCGAGCGGCAGTGGTCGGGGCCGTTACTAGGCGGCCATGCTGTGCCTCTAGTGCCAGCGGCGTGTCTGGAGTGTATTTTTTGGCTGTGACAGACCTTTCTTTGTTTCGTGGATGTTTTGCTGGCTTGTGATGGGGTGTGACTGTCTCTTATACACATCTAGATGTGTATAAGAGACAGGGATTCTGCAGACTGTTGAGGGTTCAGCCTCCTGATGAGTCGGTGAAACTTCGACGTAACAGTTTGTCACAGCCCCTCGTTTGTTGTCCTCTTCTCTCTCTCTGCCTACGGTTTTACCGGGCAGTTCTGTTTGTGACGATATATATATAGTCTGTAGAGTTTTCCATCTGGTGTGGGTGAGTGATAATCTACTTTGATTTTGGTTAAGGTAGATTATCATTTACAGTCTAATCAGTGAGGGGATTCTGCAGACTGTTGAGGGTTCAGCCTCCTGATGAGTCGGTGAAACTCCGACGAAACAGTTTGTCACAGCCCCTCGTTTGTTGTCCTCTTCTCTCTCTCTGCCTACGGTTTACGGGGCAGTTCTGTTTGTGACGATATATATACGATATATATACGATATATATATATATATATATATGAGTCGGTGAAACTCCGACGAAACAGTTTGTCACAGCCCCTCGTTTGTCGTCCTCTTCTCTCTCTCTGCCTACGGTTTACCGGGCAGTTCTGTTTGTGACGATATATATACATATACATGTGCCCTGTGCGATCGTTTCTAACCCTTGATTGTGGAGCGAGGCCCAACCTATTGGGTACGTCTCAACGATCAACCAATCGATCATGTGGCAGTGTGTCGTTTGCTGCGGGCGGCGAAAATGTGTCCCAGGGTCTTTCGCAGCCAGAATCCGGTCCCTCACCCGGCACTTCGGTCACGAGGTGAGGTGTCTCTTCCTTAACAAGTGCACGGCTCAGAGTAGCATGGCCGCGAGAATCGGCCCGTACCATTCATTTCACTGTCACGGGTTGGCCAGCCAGATCCGTCCACTTACGGTACTCTCACACTCAAAGACAGCACATTCTCTCTCTCTCTCTCTCTCTCTCTCTCTCTCTCTCTGTGTCGGCCCGCGTTCAGGAAAAGGCAGTCGATGAACATATAATACAAATTACCATATTACCATACACATATATTCACGTGGGCGGCCTTGTACGCAAGAGGTTTTGAACAGGGGGAGTTGTAAGGAAGAAAATATAAAAAAACGAATTCATTCTCTTTTTTTTCATTTTTTTCGCTTTTGCGCTCTCATATTCATGTGATGATATATACGTATATACGTATGTATGTATATATATGTGAAACTCCGACGAAACAGTTTGTCGCAGCCCCTCGATTGTTGTCTTCTTCTCCCGCTCTGGGGACGGTTTACCGGGCAGTTCTGTTTGACGATATATGTATGGGATATTCTCACAATAGAATACATAATCTATGATGTATATATAAATATTAAATAATAAGTACTGCATTGCATAATATAGGAGTATTCACATTTAAAGAATAGAACGAGTTTTTATTTATGTATTATACAAGAGCAATACTGTAATTGCATCAATGTAAATCCAATGCTACTCTTCCTCGACGCCAGTCTCCTTTCGAAGGTCTCTTCTTCACCACTTACGGTACTCTCACACGGACGAAGACAGCTCTCTGCCTCTCTCTCTCTCTCTCACACACACAGGCACACAAACACAGCTCTCTCTCTCTCTCACAGACACACACACACACACACATCGAGGGTTCAGAAGTGCTGCGTGGCAGCCGAGGAGTGTGTCTCGGTACCCCCTTTTGCGACCATCGTGGTGAACCGACGCCCACCATATCATCGAACACTTGTTTTTTTTCTTTTTTTTGAATTCTTCCACTGGTCATGTCATGTCTTATTTGCCGCCCTTCCCAACCAACCGCGCGCGTTTGTTCCCACCGGCCGTTTCTCTTTCCAGTTTGTGTTATTCGTCGTGGTGAACTGAAGCCCGCCAAATCAAAAAAAAAGATTCGGGGAAACTACGCGGAAGTCACAAAAATGAGTTACACTAGTAATTGCGGTGTGTGCCAAGCTACAGTTTGCAATTGCAGTTCCGGCGATGTATACAACCCAGCTTTCTGGCCAGGTAGGGTGCCCCAAGTGCAATTGCAAATTGTATCTGGGCCCATAGTGCAATTACTACTAGTTTTGGAGACTCTACTGAAGTTAATCCAAAAAAAATCTTCCGCCGGTCATGTTTTATAATCCGCCCTCCCACCCGCGTTTATTCCCCTCCGAGGCTCTTTCTCTTTCCAGTTTTCGAAAACGCACCTGTTCGATTCTACACTCTTGGTCGACCTTTCTCTCGTCAAGAGCTTATCCCTTGGCCTTCCACTCTCTCTCTCTCTCTCTCTCTCTCTCTCTATGTGTCTCTTTTGTCATCGCCTCTTTTGAGGTTGTACTGAAGAGAAAACAAGAGAAAAGGTTCTCGGCGCTTTCGTGGTCGTTGATTCCTGTGGATGATTCCCAGGGGAAACCGATTAATCACGCTCCGTCGCTCCGTCGCTCCGTCCCTCCGTCCATCTCTCCCTTAGTTCTCGGCTGTTAAAGGACAACAAAGAGAACTGGACAGTCTGCTTGCCACGTGAGCATCGTTGTTGTCGTGGAGCTTGATTGGTAGTCGTGCCGCTGTTTGTGTATGAGGTTGTCTGATGATCGTCCCTCCCTCTCCTTCCTTCTCTCCCTTAGTTCCCGGCTGTTAAAGGACAAAGGGCCTCGTTAGACCCTCCTTGGGAAGACCATTTTTAGGAATTCGGAATGGTTACACCGCGTCCTAATTCACTGAATTCCTTGGATTAACGAGGCCCAAAGTGAAAACGCTCCCGAGAGATTTCCTTGGGGATCCTCAGAATCGCCAGCCATTGCGTCCTTGGATTCAAGGGTCCTCCTGAGGTCCTTTGGGCTCAAGGAGCCGCGATATACGGAGAGGAGAGAACACACACGTAGAGGAGATGTTACAACGGTCGAACCGGGATCGTGGCGACACCCGATTCGCTGAAAGCCTCAAGCACAACTGTTTATCTTTTTCTTTTTCTTTCCCCCCCCGAAAAAGCTCCAAGGACGAATCTCTAAGCCGACGCTCCAAGGACACGGTGTAACGATGACGCCGAAAATGATAAATTAATCGAAGGACTTCCTCCTAATTCCTGAGGATTTTCCAGGGAGGGTGTAACGAGGCCCAAAGAGAACTGGACGGTCTGCTTGCCACGTGAGCATCGTTGTTGTCGTGAAGCTTGATTGGTCGTCGTGCCGCAGTTAGCGTTTGAGGTTGTTTGATGACGTGGCTGATGACGGGTGGGAGAGAGATATTCTGGCTTTGCGCGCTACGAAGACACCTGGGAGCATGCCATGTCATCATATTCGTTGCGATCTTTGTCATCATCGACTGATTCATCAGGAGAGGAAAGACATTGCTTGCTTGATTGGTTGGTGGATTGATTGATGAATCTTTGCATAGGCACGCTAATGTATCGATTGTGAAAAAAATGCTTCTTGTTGCGCATCTCGTACTCTGATTGCGGCCGGGTCATCGCTCGATCACTCCGTGTGTAAGTGACCTACGTTATCATCAGCCTTTCCATTCATTGTTAGATCATTGCAAGCACCAGTCAAGCTAATAAGACCAACTCTGTCAACATTGTCCTCGCCGTCATCTTCATCGCCATTGTTAGCGTGATCTTACAGTATTGCCACTTTCTTTAATCGGCCATCTTCATCACCATTGGTACCGTGATTTTATTGCCACTGTCTTCGATCTGCCCTCGATTTGCTTTGCATCTGCTTGCGGTCTGCTTTCAATATGCTTTCAGTATGCTTTCAATATGCTTTCAGTATGCTTCCAATATGCTTTCGATCTGGTTTCGATCTGGTTTCGATCTGGTTTCACACTGGTTTCAATCTGGTTTGCTTTCGATCTCGTTTCGATCTGGTTTCAAACTGGTTTCAATCTGGTTTCGATCTGGTTTTGATCTGGTTTCAAACTGGTTTCAATTTTCTTAATCGGCCATCTTCATCCCCGTTGTTACCGTGATTTTATTGCCTTTGTCTTCGATCTGCCATCGATTTGCTTTGCATCTGCTGTGGATCTGCTTTCAATAGCCTGCGCTGAATTTGCTACCAGCTGAAAAAACGAACAGGATGGCAATCGGATGTTATTTCTCCCCGATGCAATGGGGATACTCTCAGCATTTCTTAGTATAGTAGTAAAGTAATAATCTTGAGTTACCTCCACTTTGCAATCGGCTGTTATTTCTCCCCGATGCAATGGTAAACTGGACGTTTTTTCCCAGTCGGGGAGAAATAACAGTCGATTGCCATCCTGTTCGTTCTTTCAGGTGGGGATACTACTATACTAAGGTGGGGATACTACTATACTAAGGTGGGGATAAAGTAATAATCTCGAGTTACCTCCACTTTGCAATCGGCTGTTATTTCTCCCCGATGCAATGTTAAACTGGACGTTTTTTCCCAGTCGGGGAGAAATAACAGCCGATTGCCATCCTCTTCGTTTTTTCAGGTGGGGATACTACTATACTAAGGTGGGGATACTACTAAGGTGGGGATACTACTATACTAAGAAATGCTGAGAGTATCCCCATTGCATCGGGGAGAAATAACAGCCGATTGCCATCCTGTTCGTTTTTTCAGCTGGTAGCAAATTCAGCGCAGGCTTTTGAAAGCAGATCCACAGCAGATGCAAAGCAAATCGATGGCAGATCGAAGACAAAGGCAATAAATCACGGTAACAACGGGGATGAAGATGGCCGATAAAGAAAATTGAAACCAGTTTGAAACCAGATCAAAACCAGATCGAAACCAGATTGAAACCAGTTTGAAACCAGATCGAAACGAGATTGAAAGCAAATCAGATTGAAACCAGTGTGAGACCAGATCGAAACCAGATCGAAAGCATATTGGAAGCATACTGAAAGCATATTGAAAGCATATTGAAAGCATACTGAAAGCATATTGAAAGCATACTGAAAGCATATTGAAAGCATACTGAAAACATATTGAAAGCAGACCGCAAGCAGATGCGAAGCAAATTGATGGCAGATCGAAGACAGTGGCAATAAAATCACGGTACCAATGGTGATGAAGATGGCCGATTAAAGAAAGTGGCAATACTGTAAGATCACGCTAACAATGGCAATGAAGATGACGGCGAGGACAATGTTGACAGAGTTGGTCTTATTAGCTTGACTGGTCTATAGAATTGGTGGTGGCTTTGTCTTCGATCTGCCATCGATTTGCTTTGCATCTGCTGTGGATCTGCTTTCAATAGCCTGCGCTGAATTTGCTACCAGCTGAAAAAACGAACNTGCCATCGATTTGCTTTGCATCTGCTGTGGATCTGCTTTCAATAGCCTGCGCTGAATTTGCTACCAGCTGAAAAAACGAACAGGATGGCAATCGGCTGTTATTTCTCCCCGGGATACTCTCAGCATTTCTTAGTATAGTAGTACCTCCACCTTACCTTCAAACCACGAGTTACCTCCACTAGCCAAGAGAAAAACTTGCGGCCATTGATGCGCTGGAGGTTTCGGGAGTCGGGGTAGGGGGGAGGGGGAAGGTGAATGCACGGTAGTGCGTTGTTGAGGAGACCGGTCCAAAAGGCACAGGCAGGGCTCATTCATTCTTCTTTGCAAAAAAAAGCAAAGCAAAACAAAAATGAAGAAAAACAAAAAAACAACAACTTAAACGCTTACTCCTAAAAAAATAAGAAAAACAAAGAGAGAGAGAGAGAGAGAGAGAGAGGGCGCGCTGTGCAAATCGAGCAAGAATGTTCCCGCGTTTTCACGGTCGACTCGTTTTCATTTTGCACATTTTGAGAGTCGAGGGCTGCGCGTGCTACTCTCGGAATGTGCAAAATGAGAATGGATCTCACCGCGTTCTTGTGGAAGATCCATTTTCATTTTGCACATCTCTCCGCGTGTGTGTGGAGAGAGAGAGAGAGAATCCCCCCTGAGGTCTCATTTTGCACATCTCTCTATGGCTCAGCGCGGCCTTCGGCCTGACGCGGCAAACTCGGTGGGAAATTCTCTCTCTCTCTCTTTGTCTCGGTATGGAGAGAGTCGTGCAAAACGAGAATGAATCCTCCACGAGAATGCCCTGAGATCCATTATCGTTGTGCACATTTCGAGAGCTCTTGGATCCGTTTTTCATGCCCACGGCCTCGACTCTCGAAATATGCAAATGAGCATGTCCCGCATGAACGAGGGAACATTCTTGCTTGCTTTGATCAGCACGCCCTCTCTCTCTCTCTCTCTCTCTCTCTCTCTCTCCCTCTCTCTTTCTTGCTCGTTTTGCACAACGCACCCTCTCTCTCTCTCTCTCTCTCTCTCTCTCTCTCTCTCTCTCCTCGTGCGCGCGGAGAGCTCTTGGATCCGTTTTTCCTCCGTTTTTGTTTTTGAGAAAGAAATTACATTGTTTTGCTTCTTTTTTTTCTCTGGAAGAAGAATCGCGCTTGTTTTTTTTTTTCTCTTTTTTTGGCTTAAAAAAAAACAAGGGGACCCGCTGCGGCTTCGCGCGCGGTAGACCAGGAGGTAGGAGGAAGAAGGGTCCATACAGAACGAAGGAGAAGTCAAGGCCCAGGTTGGGGTGGAAGGGAGGTAGTTGGCATTGTGCTCCGCGGTGATGGACGGCGATGAGATCGCTGAGATATTCCCAAGTTCGGGGGGAGTGGGGAATTTTGTATATGGAGCTGGTGTGGCGGGAAGCGAGTATGTCGTGGTTCATTGCTATTGCATGTGTACATCCCCATCGTTCGTGTGGCTTCCACTAGTGAGGGTCTGTTTCGTGAGTTGGTAAGAGGAAGGGATGTGGTGTGGGCTGCGCGGAAGCGATGAAGGCATATTTGTGTTAGGCATCGAGTATGCGGTCGTGTTGGTACTTTGCGAGGCCTGCGTGAGATCCTGTAGATCGGTAATGGTCACGCTGGAGCAGTTGTAAGAGAAATGTCTTGGAGCAGGTGAATGTTGTATTTGCAGAGGGATGAGGCGGCGAACGATTTAGTTATTGTTCACGCTTGTGCTTGTATGAAGCAAAGAATGCGTATAGAGAGGGGGAAAAAGCAGCGTGATCTGTTGGTAGGAAATCTTCCCAAAGAATCTGGTCAAAGATGTGTTTTATGGTGTCAGGATGGAGTACGTGGTGCCACCAGTCCCATTTGTTATACTTTTGGGGGTCGTCTTCCGGAGTGGATTGTGATTGGTGATGTGGTCGAAACATGAAAATAGCATCCTCGAGAACAACATCGAATTGTGTGTTATCGTTGAGAAAACCTAACACTTTGCATGCATTTTGGAATGTTGGATGGACCTCACCGGTAACTGTACGCAAGTTTTCGAATGATGTCGCACCATGAGAATGAGGAGAATTGAGCAGCATACGGAGGTAGAACGTGTCACCTACATTTGGATGGATGGTTTGGATTCGTCCAATTGTATTAGCAGAGCGTTGTCTGAGAAGCCACTCTTTCTTTTTCTGGTCAAATCGGAATTTATGAACCATGTCTTTATAGAGTGGTTTACTGTCTTTAGGATCGTGGAGTTGTGCAGCGTTCCACTTGAACCATGTGGTGAGTTCGGTTTCAGGGGGTGGATTGTGTGCTATGTGTTCAGCCTGATGTTCTCTAAAGTATATGCCCTGTTTATTTTCTGTATGAACCGGTAGCACAATTACAGGAGGGTAGCATTATGATAGCGAAAATTCGAAGATACGCCAACAGACCTCAATGACGCCGATTGTTCGCATATTTTGATATGTTTGTATTTCGTCATTATTGTCAATAGCTTCAGCGACCATTGTGCGATCGGGTCCTTTGAGAATATACTCAAACATGTATCGGCAAGCTGTTGTCGATGCACGAATCTCGGTATTGAGGTGACATCGAGATATCGTAGGAGGAGATAGGGGTTGTAAGGTACCACTCATGAGTTATCGATCAGTTCATCGTGATGGACAATAGTAATTCCTCCATCTGACGGTGAACGACGGCGATAGATGGGATATCTTGTTTCTTCGTTCCAGGTGGTTCGGTCCGAAAAGTCTTTGGGGAAGTAACGCGTGCACGGTCGTTGTGCATGCAGGAAGCTTGCGGATTACGTGCACCACACGAGTTGTGGATCATGTGAGTTAAGACGAGGTCACGCAATTCGGCGTTTTGCGGTAGTTCAACACAAACAATGTTATCTATTTGTTCAGGTGTAGAAACCTTGGCATTTTCTTCAAGGAGAACGATTATGTGAGCGTGAGGGAGACCAAGTTTTTTGAACTTTATAGAGTAAACATATGCAGTTGCACTGAAAATATGAGAAGAGTGAATGTCATGTATGAGCTGTTGAAGATAACCTTCAAAAACACGAGCTAGCAGATCCGGTCTATCTGAAGGCTGCTGATTAGGAAGAAGGGCTTGTTCCATTTCCGGCCAGTGGGAATTACATGCTATTGTAATGAAGAGGTCAGGGGAACCGAGTTGCTGGATAACAACCATTGCATCTTGGTACCGTCGATGCATATCACGGGGGCCTCCAATGAAAGTTGCAGGTAAAATAATACGCTGGCCAACGTTCTCAGCGTTATCATAACGCATGAGATGATCACGGAGATTCTGGTAAAGTTTGGCATGGATCTCTTTTTGGTGCAGACGGTCGAACAGAAGGCGTCCATTTCCGATCTTTGCGAAGGCTATGCAGACGTATTCTTGAAAGA
The DNA here is from genome assembly GCA_003427395.1 of Chara braunii. Taxonomy (NCBI): domain Eukaryota; kingdom Viridiplantae; phylum Streptophyta; class Charophyceae; order Charales; family Characeae; genus Chara; species Chara braunii. The sequence goes on along the minus strand of BFEA01000357.1, from coordinate 22,012 downwards.
GTTGGGAAACACGAAAAATCGTTGTCTGTTTTTTTGGATGTGTACTAAGATGGAAAGCATAAAATTCGCGCGTTGTAATGTCGTGAATGTCAGAATCGGAACGTGTACCTTCTTCAACAACCCATCCATTCTCGCCTGACGGGAAAAGCATAACATAATGCAGAGGATCAAATGCTCGATTCGTGTCAGCAATAGCTATAGTACCACCAGTTCGACGATGTATCAATATCTCACGCCTGAGAGGCTCATCTCGCATAAGGATACAAAGTTCTTGCAATCCCTCTGGCCTGTTATATCTGCGCATATGTTCGGTTGACGGACGCACATCAGGATTGAGAACAATTTTAAGATTTTGTATCATATGGTCAGGAAATTCGGAGATCGTTATGAAATCTTGAACCCAACGGTTGGACCGGCGAAGGAGATAGTGTAGTTTTCGTAGGAGGGATTTTATTTGTTGTGCTGTGCTTAGCGGCATCGGGCGGTAGATTGAATCCATGGAGGCGGAAAAAGTTGTTGCATTATTTTGGTAAAGGGGATCGTATATGTAACTTTGAGCGAAAGATGGTTGTTGGTTTTCCTGCGGCATGAGAGGTCCTAAAAACTGCTGCAACTATCCTTCGATTCTGAGCATTCCTTGCCAATGTTCGGGTGGCATTTGTGTTTCTTTGACATTCTGAGATGTGAGGGCAAGTGCATTATTGAATTGTCGGGCTCGTGATCGAAGGAGTCGGGCATATCGATCGTGACTTTCCCACATACGAAGAATCCGGTCAGCAGGACTCCCCGGTTCAGGGTATGTCCAGAGTGGTGGTTCAACTTTGTCTCTGAGACAGCAGAGTGAAGTCCAAGTGCGTTCGTGGGGCCACTTTTCCGCTTTGCAGTATGTGTAGCATGTTCTGTCATCGAGAGTTACAATTTGGATTTGAAGTTGTTGAGCAAAAAGTGTTGATGTGTAAAGACGTGCGTTGTGGATTCGGGGCTGAATATTGTTTGCGTGTCTTTGTCTGTATCGACGCTGGCGCTCTTTGTGCATGTGTCGTGCTCTTTGTTCGGCGCGTTGCGAACTTTCAGCTAAAGTCGAGCGGATCAGATGGATGCACGAGAGAGTGAAGATATAAATATGTAAAGAATAAAGGAGAAAACACGTCACACCAACGGTAAATAAAACGAACACGTGTCATTTGAGGAAATTTAAAACGAAATCATATCACCAACAAATTTAAAATAAACACATCATGAGCGAGAAATTAGTGTTTTTTTTAGAAAGGAAAAAAAAAAAGAACGAAAATTTAAAACAAAGTCATATCATGACCAAGAAACGAAACCAACAGGGTCCTGAGCGTTTTTGTTTTTTAGGGAAAAAAAAAAACCGAAAAACAAAGCAGCAAAAGGCTCAGGACGTCGTTTTTTTTTTATTATAAAAAGAAAAATCTATAAGTTGGCCAAGAAAAAAACTTAAAAAATGGACAATGGACTAAAAAAAAAGATACACAATAACTTGTTTTTAATTATAAAACTTTGTCGCCGTCCCTTCCATTTCTTTTTTCCCCAATCCCGACTCTAACCAAATAAGTTGCGGAGAGATCGGGAAAAAAAAAAAAAAATGCACAACGTTTTTCTCCCCGATCTGGTCCGAAGAAGAGAGAAAGAATCCCCCCTGAGGTCTCATTTTGCACATCTCTTTGCGGCTCGGCACGGCCTTCGGCCTGACGCGGCAAACTCGGTGGGAAATTCTCTCTCTCTCTCTCTCTCCGTGCGGAGAGAGTTGTGCAAAATGAGAATGAATCTTCCACGAGAACGCCCTAAGATCCATTATCGTTGTGCACATTTGGAGAGTAGCGCACGCGGCCCTCGACTCTCGAAATATGCAAATGAGAATGCATGTCCCGCATGAACGAGGGAACATTCTTGCTCGCTTTGATTAGCGCGCCCTCTCTCTCTCTCTCTCTCTCTCTCTCTTTCTTTCTTGCTCGTTTTGCACAGCGCACCCTCTCTCTCTCTCTCTCCTCGTGTGTGCGGAGAGCTCTTGGATCCGTTTTTTCCTCCGTTCTTTTTTTTGAGAAAGAAATTACATTTTTTTGCTCCTGTTATTTTTTTGGAAGATGAATCGCGTTTGTTCTTTTTTTTGCTTTAAAAAAAACAAGGGGACCCGCCGCGGCTTCGCCCGCGGCAGACCAGGAGGTTGGAGGAAGAAGGGTCCATACAGAACGAAGGAGAAGTCAAGGCCCAGCTTGGGGTGGAAGGGAGGTAGTTGGCATTGTGCTACGCAATGATGGACGAAGATGAGATCGATGAGATATTCCCGAGTTTGGGGGGAGTGGGGAATGTTGTATATGGAGATGGTGTGGCGGGAAGCGAGTATGTCGTGGATCATTGCTCTTGCATGTGTACATCCCCATCGTTCGAGTGGCTTCCACCAGGCTTCCACCAGTGAGGGTCTGTTTCGTGAGTTGGTAAGAGGAGGGGAGGTGGTGTGGGCTGCGTGGAAGCGATGAAGCCTTATTTGTGGTAGGCATCGAGCATGCGATCGTGTTGGTACTTTGCGAGGCCTGCGCGATGTCGTACCAAATACCCTTACAAGGGTATTTGGCATGCTTTTTGTAAGTCAGGCGGGTGCGGCCCCATCCGAAGTTGACGGCGCACTCGCGGGTGAGAGTTGAGTCCTTCCCCTGGTGAGCAGCGCGCACGGGGAATCAATGGCGAGGTGCAACCATGCGCGACCTGGGTGGGTGCGGCGTCACAAGCCAGCGGGACGGGCGGCCTCTCACCCCGTTACTTTTTTTGTTTCCTCATATTTTTTTCTTATTTTTATAATTATTTATTCCTACAATGATATTTACGGTTGTCTTTGACCCGGTGATCGGGTCCGAGACCAACATCGGGCTCTGTGGCCTGGCCCCGGGTACTACCTTGCCGGACATGGGTGTGCGTTACGACAGCCAAAGACTTTGATCATGCCTCTTTTGGCGGTGCCGTTCGGGTTTCCAACATGTCCTGGGTACTGGGAAAATTTCCCTACGCCGCGCCCGTCTTAGAACTCGGACCGGGGATTTCAACGTATATGCGAACCGGTGGGTAATTAGCTCACGAGGCGGAAAGAAGCCTGGGTGGTGGGGGTCGATGCGGGTATACAGTCCGCCACCCACCATCTGCTGTGAGAGGCTTGAATGTGAGTCTCCTCGTTGAGACCCCACAGTGGAGAATTGTGCCTTTGGCACAGCAAGCCAGGGCACTATCAAGAGGTCCGCAACAACTTTGGCTGCAACGGCTGTCCCCTTGGAATCCCTCTCCACCTCGGCCTGCAAAGTTCTCATTTTTGCCATTACCGCCAAGATCTGCACCGGGACACGCAGGGTGGTGGAATAGGCCTGAGCAGCCATGGCCAGGGGATACACCGCTGTTAACCTTAGCCTGCTGCGAAAAAGTGAGAGGATGGGTGTTGATAGGCCTGTGGGACCAGCAATTGAGGACCTAGGTCAGATTGGAACACCCACAGACTGTGGAAAATAGGGCTGTGGGACTGGCACCTGCCGGCCTAATCCAGTTGGTTGACCTGCGGGCTGTTGAAATGCAGACCTGAGCTCGAACTCCAATGAAGGTGGGTGAGTGGGAGCTTGTGGCACATGTTGAAATGCCGCTATTGTTTTTATTATATTTATTTTTATTTTTATTTTTTATTTTTATTATTTTACTTATTTCGAGAGGTGGGGCTGCCGCAGTGTTGGTTGTGCGGCAGGCTGTCCCAACGCCCGTTCCAATGGGACCCCTCTCCACGTCGGTCTCCTATTGCCACCAAGATCTGCATCGGGACCCGCTTCACCCAGGCTTACGCTGCTGGCTTAGCAGCGGGCCTGCGCTCCTCAGCCCGCTTCAGCATTAGAACTGCCTCGAGGGTCGTGCCAGCGCTGCAGTGCTGCCTTTTTAGGGGACTTGAGCCGACAGGTGGGCTGTTACACACTAAGTCTCCTTAGCGGAGATTGACTTTCGTGACCATCGGCCATGCCGTCAGTATCAATCAACACCCTTTGAGGTGTTTGGGTTAGCGCATGGATTGACACAGGCGAGGAACAAGGCACTGAAAGAAAGGGCTGAACCTGGACGGCATATCGCTCTAGGTGCAAAATGAGTTGGAGATGGCGGAGAATGAAAGAAACGGGCATGGTGAGGAAAAAAAGTTGATTCACGCCCGTTCCTTGATGGAAATGGGCAAGTGAAGATCCGTTTCCAATGTTTTTGGCCATGGCGAATCCAACGGCGAGGTCAGAATTGGAAGTTGGTGGTTGGTTGTGGCGCTGCAGAGAAAAGTGTTGCGCGGAGGCCCTCGGGAGTTAAGATATGGGGGAAAGCGGAAATGGCATATCTCGGTCGTTTCTTGACCGAGTTTGCCGAACCAAGATGGTAAATTGGGGTTTCAGACTATTCCGAGTTGAAAGACCATGTCAGATTCTCGATTTGAGCGAAGGTTCGACAGGGGTGAGTGGTAGGAGCTGCGTGGAAAGTGTATTGTTTTGTGTTTGGGCTGAAGATTCATTTTTATTTTTCTAAACTCGTTATTTTCGGCTCCCTGGCCTGACTGTGCCCTTGCTGCTCGCCCTTATTGATCATTTTCAGAATGTACGTTGGCAAGGGTGAGAGAGGGAGAGAGAGAGGCACGAGATGGAGAGAGGGAATGAACCTACTCACGTTTTAGCTGAAGATTCATTCTCATTTTCACAAGTGTAGTTAGCTCCAACTTCGAAATTGTATTCCCCTCCATTTGATGCTATCGGGATCGTGATTGTCATCATGCTGATCATGGCTTATCCCGATCATGGTGCATACCTCGGATTCCTTTCCGTTGGTGGTCTTCGTTCACTAGAATCCTGAACGAACCTGGCATGGAAAGCGGCGAGGTGCATTCTTGAACTGAGGGCTGAGCAACGGGTGGAACGAGCGCAGCAGAGAGGGGGAAGTGAGAAGGGGGAAGGAGATCAAAGAGGAGAAGAGAGGCCTTCGCTTCCCCTCTCGTTCATCTCATCATTTTTTTTATTGATTATGGCGCGGTTGTTCTTTGCTATAACCATCCTCGACTGGTTGCGCCCGTTTTCTCAGACTACGGGCTGGAGTACACCTGGTCGTTACCGTAGGCTAGGTGCATTCGGGAAGAGTGTGTGTGTGTGTGTGTGTGTGTGTGTGTGTGTGGGTGAGAGAGAGAGAGAGAGTGCACAGTTACCTGCATGATTTGTGAGACGTGGTTGGCTCCTTCGCGGACGTGATCGCCATGTTGCTCCACTTCACAGTCTGCAACACTGTTGGGTTTGAGTCCGTACGAATCTGGTCGGTAAGGCGGCCAGATGCATCGGAATGGAAGAGGCTGAGTTGACTAAACGAGAGGGATAAAAGGAGAGGGTTCGAGATGCATAGCTGAGTTTGAACAGTGAGTGAGCAGCGAGAGGAGACAACAACAACAAGAAGGAAACTTACCTGGTCAAGTTGCAGCCGTGGTTACGAAGCTGCGAAGTCTGCAGTAAGTTGCAGCACACCAGTAGTTTAACCATGTGCAGCAACGAAATGACAGATGAAGGACTGTTTCTTAGTTCTGTGGCTTTGGTGCATAGTCGTTTTTAGTTGGTGGAGTGATTCGGCTGATTGATTCTGATTGGCGAACGTGACCTCAGCCTGTTTAACAGCTATACTGGGACCTGTTCTTTTGGCCAAGCCTCTTACAAGGAACTGTTGATTTTAGGGGCCCTCTGCAACTGCACCGCCCTCCGATCTCCGTCTGCTGGGAAATGTGAAGGGATGAACCGGGTCATGGCAATGGACAGCGGGGCTAACATCTGCACATACTTTGGCTGTTGTTGCTGACGTCCGTGTTTACTTTGAAATGGCCATGGAATGAGGGTTTGCAGATGCCTGTTGGTTGCTGCTGTGGTATGCTCGGACAGTGCACGGATGCTGCAGGGCGGACTATTATTGCAGCTATGGAGCTTTAAGTCTGTATTGCTGCTGTGCACCGATACTGTTGCGGAAGGCTTCAAACAACAAACCATTGAGCTCCCCGATATAGCTTGACTGCAGTTTCGTGGTGCACTTGCCACATATTAGCTGGGCATTTGTTGCTCGCCATTATGCTTGCGTTTGGCTTACCCTATGTATTACTGTGTTCTGCACTATGTTGTTGAGCCCTGTAGTGCGGTACTGAAGCGTGGTACCTTGTTTTCAGTGTACTACTACGGTATCTTGTGGCGGTGTGCGATCGCTGTATGCATAGTTCCTATTTGAGTTACATTGTGTTCTGCATGCGGTTTGGATAGAGCACGGGGGTGTGCTCGATTTGAACATACTTGCACCAGGCTGCGTAACGACAGTTTAGATTGAGTGGTGGTAGCTTGGCGAGGGGAAACGACGCTGCAATCGAGGGAAGTAATCAGGGTCTGCAACAGGGTTTTCGCTGCGTCTTGGAGGTTCGTCAGAGTTGCTCATCGTACTGCGTTTTGGCTGCGGGTTGGCCATCCTATTGCGTATTTGGCCATTATTGCGGGGCCCTCAGGCGCGTCAAGATTTCAAGGCCCTCTCACGCGAGTCTGAGCGCACCTCTCTTGTATCTGAGCGACTCAATCTCTCTCCTTTTGCCTTTCTTACTCTCAGTCTAGTTTTTTGGTTCAGAGAGGAAGGCGGCATGTGGGATTGAAACCCGTAATCTGTGCCAAGGCCTCTGTGGGAGGTTCGCCCCACCGATTGCGGGAGCTCTGCCGGGGTTCAGGCGGGGCCCTGGAGGCAGAGAACTTCGAGGTAGGCCGACCTCTATGGGAG
>BFEA01000357.1:0-13877 GCA_003427395.1 Chara braunii | reverse complement strand
CAGGACCTGCCGCTTTGCTGTTTGCCTAAGACATTGAAATGGGGCTGGAGATGAGGTCCTTCAGACTGATCCGATCGCTTTGCTGTTTGCTTAAGATATTGAAATGGGGCTGGAAACGAGGTCCTTCAGACTGATCGGGTCGCTTTGCTTGTTTGCCTAAGACATTGAAATGGGTCTGGAGATGAGGTCCTCCTGACTGATCCGGTCGCTTTCCGAAGTCAGTCAGATTTTGCTTGTTGATAAAGGTCCGACTCTTCTCCTTATGAGAATCGTCCAGGCTAATGTGTTGAGGATTGCATGGGTTTTGACTGAGAACAACTTGGAAAGTAAAAATTAACTAAGTAAGATACAGGTTGGTTGATCGTCGACTTGTTGCCTCACGACACAACTTTGCTTACGCCTGTACCTCAACTTGATTGCCTTAGCCTTGAGATTTGGTATGTTTCTTTAAAGGTTTTAACCAGATTTTTTTTTGGCCATTATAAAGAATGTATGAGATTTATGAAAAGTTGAGCTATGACTGGGGATTGAGGGTGTGGGGCATGGTGTGAGTTACAAGGAACAGTAAGTTGATCACATTGATGTATGGCAATGTGGCTATTGTGTGTGCATGTGTTTTATGCAGGTTAGTATTTTGAAGCTTGGTATATGGGTCATACTTTGGAGGCAGTGAGGATGACAACCATGTGACGCACGATCTGCATACCTGATGGGTTTATGTCTCCCCTTCTTTTATTTTATCTCGAGTCCTAATTTGATATATGAGTGTTGGGATTGGATGATTTTGCTTATTAATTTTGATAGTTGGACGTTGTAGTTCGTGGCAACCGTCGAAGTCAAACCCCTTGACTTTTTTCCAGACCCTGGATGATAGAGCTTGTCTCCAAGGCGATAAGAGACGATTGTCACCACAGGTATGAACCTGTGTACCACCCACTCTCCGCATGGTGCAGAAGAGGGTGTGGTTCTCAACCGCACTTGGCGGTTGTCTAGCGGCGAGAGATCATTCCCTCAAGGGGCGTGTCAGCCGACACTTGAGTGTCGAAATGCAACCCCGAGATTAACGGGGACCGCCTGAGTATGGGTACTACGTAGTACGCCATCATTGCGACTGTTTGCGTATGCTTGCATGGCTAGTCGATATGAGAAAGTCGTGCATCTGCGTGGTTTTATATTAAGACACGCGCGCGATACCTAATCGATTTTCGTATCAGAAGGTTATAGGCTGGATAGGTGGAAGTTTTAGTTGCTTCTACTCCAGATGAAGTGGGATTGATACCCTCCCCACTTCATGAGATGGCCCAAGCTAATGACCCCTTAGTCACCCCGGAGCCACAACTAGACCAAACTATGCTCTGTACGTTAGATGTGTCTGAAGCCTTAGAAGACTTAGAAAGTGAGTGGTCAAACAAGGACCCTCGTGAGTCTTGGGTGGCACTAAGGAAAGGTCCTAGAGGGGAACATTTCGTGGTGGAGGTCGATGTAGGAGGCCGCAAATGTGGTGCCTTCATAGACATAGGCTCCACGCTGAATTACATAAGTCGCGACTGTTTGGAAAGGCTGCACCTACAGGACCGGGTACGACACCTTAGTAGACCAGTAGCATCTACTTTGGCCAACAAGGAGCGCATGATTGTAACAGACTACATCAAGGACGTAGTCTGAACCTTCTCCTATGGAGGAGGTGAGCTTAACCATAAGATCTCGTTCTTGGTTAGCGACGACTTACCATTTGACATGTTATAAGGCATGTACTACCTCGAAGTTGCTAAGCTCCAGTTCGATTGGGATAAGAAGGTGCTCAAGCATAAGTTGCCCAATGGCCGAACTGTCAGATTAACTAAGTTCAAGGCCAGTAGTATTATAGATACCTATGGCTGCTTGTGCGCATCAGCGTTCTACAATTACTACAAGCAAAACCAAGAGGAGGGTATGTACCTTGTGTATGTCTCTGAGAAAGGGGAGGCCGTTAGAACACCCCCAAAGATAGAACGTGTCGTTGCTAAGTTCCCTGATCTGTTCGAGGAGCCCACAGGAGTTGTTGAAAGGGAAGTCGTCCACGCTATAGAAATCATTCTAGGGAGTAAGACCCCAAAGGGAAGGATCTATAGGATGGCCCCCGCCGAGTTAGATGAACTTCGGCAACAGCTTAAGGAGCTAACAGAGAAGGGTTGGATTCGGCCTAGTACTTCCCCTACGGTATTCGTACCAAAGAAGGGGGGTACTTTGAGGATGTGCATTGACTATAAAGGCCTCAATGCCATCACAGTGAAGAACGCAGAGCCTCTACCTCGCATAGACGACCTATTGGATAGGGTGCAAGGATGCAAGTACTATAGTAAGATAGACTTGAGGACCAACACAAGACAGCCTTTCAGACCAGATACGGTCTGTATGAGTTTGTAGTGATGCCCTTTGGTCTTTGCAATGCGCCGGATACATTCCATCACGCTATGAATCGGATCTTCCATGACCATTTAGATAAGTTTGTCGCGGTCTACTTAGACGACATTCTGATCTTTAGTAAGCCTATCGAGGAGCACGCACAACATGTTGAGAAGGTAATCTCACTCCTGCGACGGCACAAGTATAAGGTCAACTTAGAGAAGTGCGAGTTTGGTTGCACCAAGATACTATACTTGGGTCATGAAGTATCCGCGGAGGGAATTAGGCCGGAAGATGCAAAGGTGGCTACTATTCGAGACTGGCCACGGCCTCAGACAGTCACTGAGGTCAGATCATTCTTAGGAATGTGCGGCTACTATAGGAACTTCGTAAAGAACTATTCTACAATTGCCTTTCCTTTGACTGATCTAACTCGACTTGACACACCGTGGGACTGGAGTGATGATTGTGAGGGTGCTTTCAAGAGATTGAAGCATGCACTCATGAATCATGAGGTTCTCATGGTTCCCGATCCGCAGAAGCCATTCATAGTGACCACTGATGCAAGCCAATACGGCATTGGCGCAATGCTGGCTCAGCAGGATGGGAAAAAGTTGAGACCGATTGAGTACATGAGCAAGAAGATGCCATCAAAGAAGTTGGCAAAGTCCACCTACGAGAGGGAACTCTATGCTCTGTATAAAGCACTTGTCCATTGGAGACACTTCCTTCTAGGAAGGTTCTTCTACTTGAGGACTGATCATCAGACCCTCAAATGGATCAAGACGCAACCGGCTCTTTCTGACGCCCTCAAGCGATGGATTGACCCTCAAATGGATCAAGACGCAACCGGCTCTTTCTGACGCCCTCAAGCGATGGATTGAGGTCATAGACCAATATGACTTCAAGCTTGAGTACCTGAAGGGAGAGTATAACAAGGTTGTTGATGCGCTATCACGTAGAGCAGACTACCTAAATGTGCTAGTTTCTGACTTTGGCGTATCTGAAGAAGTAACTCAATCGTTGGTGGGAGCCTATCAGGAAGACCCTGTCACGATGGACATCATTCGCAAGCTTCAGGCAAAAGACAAGGCCACAGAAAGTGAGATTGTGATGGTGGACGGGTTACTTTATCTTGATAAGGCAGGAATAAAAAGGTTAGTAGTTCCATCTAGTGAACCCTTGCGTGGTTTATTTTTAGGTGAATGCCATGACGCAACTGGGCACTTTGGCTACAAGAAGACGAGTGCTAACTTATTACAGCGATTTTGGTGGCCTAGTATGTTTGATGACGCAAAGAAGTACGTAGAGACTTGTCAGGTCTGTCAGCGGGATAAGCCGCGAACTTAAGCACCGCTTGGGTTGTTGAAGCCTTTGCCTATTCCTGCTGGTCCAGGACAGAGTGTCTCCATGGATTTCATGGACACCCTGGTGACTAGTAAGAGTGGCAAGAGGCACATCTTCGTCATCATTGACCGATTCACCAAGTACGCTAGACTAGTGGCTATGCCAGAGACCGCAAGAACTGACTTCGTCATCAAGTTGTTCAAAGAGAACTGGGTGCGTGACTTTGGTTTACCAAAGTCAATCGTTAGTGATCGAGATGTCCGATTCACAAGTGAACTGTGGAATAAGACTGCAAAACAGATGGGCAGTCAACTTCAAATGACTTCAGGGAATCATCCCGAAGCCAACGGACAAGCCGAACAAATGAACAGAATTGTACAACACTTGTTGCGGCATTACATCAAGCCCAACCAAAATGATTGGGATGAGCAGTTGCCACTCATCGCCAGCTTGTACAACAATGCTATCCATAGTAGTACCGGCGTTAATCCTGATCAGTTGCACTTGGGATGGAAGCCTATATCAACACTACACTTCCTCCTACCTGAAAATTGACCCGCTGCATCTCAGGCACACTAGAGTATAATGTGCAGTATGAGAAGTTGCTGCAACAGGCTGTCGAGCATATGAAGAAAGTTCAGCAAGCAATGATTGCTTATGAGAATCAACATCACAGACAGTCCACATTTCAAGTAGGGGAACGAGTCTGGGTCAAGGCTAGTGAGTTAGGACAGGAGTTCGAAATCTCTCGCAAACTAATGCCTCAGTACTTCGGTCCCTGGGAAGTCCTAGATATAGTGAGAGATGAGATGGATGGTCCCACGTCTGTCGTTCGTGTCCCTGGACACCTACGCACTCACCCAGTCTTTCATGCCTCAAAGCTTGCACCTTTCGCTGAGACAGATCGATTCCCTTCCACGAGATCGATGTTGCCCCCAACCATGGATGGACAAGTGGACATCAACGACATTGTGGATCACAGGGATATGCCTGTTCCGAAGCCGCTGGGTCGAGGAAGACCTCCTAAGCCCAAAAGACATCCTAAACCCAAAAGAGAGTACCGCGTCAGATTCAGGCATCATACGGGTCCGAAAGAAGATCGATGGTTTACCACGGAGGAACTGATTGAGACAACTCCTCAAGTGGTGGCAGAATATGAGAGGCTACTGAAAGGGAAGGCACCTCCGAAGTAAGCATCTCAGCAGACTTTCGAAGCTAAGGGGGATGGAATGTGACGATTGAGCCCTCAAGTAGGGGCCTTGCCATGATGTACATGTTCTGGGCTAAGGCCCCAGCAAGCCTCGTGCCCGCCCTAAGTGAAGGCGGGCCAGCAAATCAACAAGAGCCCTCTGAGCCAACATTTCACGAAGTGGGGTCCATACAGCTGCAGCACGCCAGTTGGTTGGAGTGCACCGAGTCTCGGATTTCAGCAAATGCTGAAAGCCCAGGGCCTCTGAGTTAGTTAGGCCCTGGGCACTCGAATGTGAGGCCGACAATGCATTCTGGGTATAGAGGCCGAACATGCCAAAGGGAAATCGGCCCACTATCTGAATCTGGCCGCAGGCCTTGATGAAGGAGGCGCAACTACATTGCCCCGGGGCTCAACTGTATCGGGCTGGGTTCAGCCTTTGGGCCCCGGTCACAGGCTGAAGGGAGGCCGCCCACACGCTGCACTGGCATATAGGCAAGCAGGGCGAGTGGGCAGGGATCTTGGCCAATGCTGGCATTGCTGGCACGCTGCGTGGATGCATGTGTGCTGCGCAGTGCAGAGCTGCGCTGCGCTAAGGTGAAGCACGCTAGCGCTAGGCGGTAGGGCGCTGCCTGCATGCAAGGCACTGGCGGCCATAGCCAGGCCGCATGAGGGTGCAGGAGACGTGAAGGGCGAAGGTGGTTCTTCGGAGGTGAAGGGCGCTGTGTGGGTACAAGGGAGTGTGGGTGAAGAGGACACGTACCTGGTGGAGGTGGAGGTCGGCATTGGTGTTGACATCATCACTCGCTGGTAGTCAAGTTGTCTGGTTGCTTTCATTGCTGTAGTTGTAGGCTAGGCTGTAGAGTASATAGGGCCCCTGGCACCATTCATAAGAGAGAGCTACATTGGGTTATGCWGTTGGTGTTGCCCTGTTGGGCATGGACATTGACTCACGATTCTTCTGTATCATTCTCAATTGGATGGTTACTCGGTTCCATTGTGCTATCTGCTTTGGCTTTGACTACTTAGACTTCAGTGTGATATTGCATTCTGGATTTTTGTGCTTCGTCCATATTCGTGTTCCTTGCAATACTCTTATACTAATAATATTATCGTAATGTATTATTGTAATTTGTAGCAATGATTATAATTATGTGTGTGTGTGTGTGGGTGGGCGCGGTACTCACATACGCATGCGCACACAAACACACACTTACTTGCAAGGGAAGAGGGTTGGCATCGCAAGTTTGTTGATCAAGTCGGGATCCCAGGGGGCTTCGGCACGGGAGGGAGTCGGGATTGGAGGAGAAGAGAGATTAAAATCGTTGACCGGGGGAGGTTCGGAGAGAGAAAGAGTTTCCTCTCTTGGAGGGGGATGCATGCAACGAGGGGGAGGTTCGGACCAGATCAGGAAGAAGAACGTTGTGCTTTTTTTTTTTTTTTTTCCTTCTCTGCAACTTATTCGGTTGAAATGGGGATTGGGGGGGTTGGCATCGCAAGTTTGCTGATCGAGTTGGGTTCCGAGGGGGCTTCGGCACAGCAGGGAGCCGGGATTGGAGGAGAAGAGAGATTAAAATCAGAGAGAGGGAAAGGTTCGAAAAGAGAGAGTTTCTTCTCTCGGAGGGAGATGCATGCGACGAGGGGGAGGTTCGGACCAGATCAAGGAAAAAAACGTTATGCATTTTTTTTCTTCTTTTTTGTCTCTCCGCAACTTATTTGGTTAGAGTCGGGATTGGGGAAAAAAGAAATGGAAGGGATGGCGACAAAGTTTTATAATTAAAAACAAGTCATTGAGTATCTTTTTTTTTAGTCCATTGTCCATTTTTTTGGGTTTTTTCTTGGCCAACTTATACAGTTTTTATTTTTTAATAAAAAAAAAAAAAAACGACGTCCTAAGTCTTTTGCTGCTTTGTTTTTCATTTTTGTTTTTGCCTTAAAAAAAAAAAAAGCTCAGGACGCTGTTGGTTTCGTTTTCTTGGTCATGATATGACTTTGTTTCAAATTTTCGTTCTTTCTTTATTTTTCCTTTCAAAAAAAAAAACACTCATTTCTCGCTCATGATATACGTTTATTTTAAATTTACTGGTGACATGATTTCGTTTTAAATTTCCTCAAATGACACGTGTCCGTTCCATTTGTCGTTTGTGTGATGTGTTTTCTTCTTTATTCTTTACATATTCATATCTTCACACTCTCGTGCATCCATCCGACCCGCTCCGCTTTAGCTAATAGTTCGCAACGCGCCGAACAAAGAGCACCACACATGCACAAAGAGCGTCAACGTCGGTACAAACAAAGACACGCAGACAATATTCAGCCCCGAATCCACAACGCACGTCTTTACATATCAACACTTTTTGCTCAACAACTTCAAATCCAAATTGTGACTCTCGGTGACAAAACATGCTGCACATACTGCGAAGCGGAAAAGTGCCCCACGAACGCACTTGGACTTCACTATGATGTCTCAGAGGCAAAGTTGAACCACCACTCTGGACATACCCTGAACCGGGGAGTCTTGCTGACCGGATTCTTCGTATGTGGGAAAGTCACGATCGCTATGGCCGACTCCTTCGATCACGAGCCCGACAATTCAATAATACACTTGCCCTCGCGTCTAAGACTGTCAAAGAAACACAAATGCCACCCGAACATTGGCAAGGAATGCTCAGAATCGAAGGACAACTGCGGCAGTTTTTAGGACCTCTCATGCCGCAAGAAAACCAACAACCATCTTTCGCTCTGATTTACATATACGATCCCCTTGACCAAAATAATGCAACAACTTTTTCCGCCTCCATGGATTCAATCTACTGCCCGATGCCGCTAAGCACAACACAACAAATAAAATCCCTCCTACGAAAACTACACTATCTCCTTCGCCGGTCCAACCGTTGGGTTCAAGATTTCATAACGATGTCCGAATTTTCTGACCATATGATACAAGATCGTAAAATTGTTCTCAATCCTGATGTGCGTCCGTCAACCGAACATATGCGCAGATATAACAGGCCAGAGGGATTGCAAGATCTTTGTATCCTTATGCGAGATGAGCCTCTCAGGCGTGAAATTGTGATACATCGCCGAACTGGTGGCACTGTAGCTATTGCTGACACGAATCGAGCGTTTGATCCGCTGCATTATGTTATGCTTTTCCCGTCAGGCGAGAATGGATGGGTTGTTGAAGAAGGTACACGTTCCGATTCTGACATTCACGACATTACAACGCGCAAATTTTATGCTTTCCCACGTCCAACAGAACAGACAACGATTTTTCGTGCTTCCCGACTCTTTCAATAATACGTCTGCATAGCCTTTGTAAAGATCGAAAACGGACGCCTTTTGTTTGACCTTCTGCACCAAAAAAAGATCCGTGCCAAACTTTACCAAAATCTCCGTGATCATCTCATGCGTTATGATAAAGCTGAGAACGCTGGCCAGCGTATTATTTTACCTGCAACTTTCATTGGAGGCCCCCGTGATATGCATCGACGGTACCAAGATGCAATGGTTGTTATCCAACAACTCGGTGCCCCTGACCTCTTTATTACAATAGCATGTAATTCCCACTGGCCGAAATTTGAACAAGCCCTTCTTCCTAATCAACAGCCTGCAGATAGACAGGATCTGCTAGCTCGTGTTTTTAAAGGCTATCTTCAACAGCTTATACATGACATTCACTCTTCTCATATTTTCAGTGCGACCGCTGCATATGTTTACTCTATAGAGTTCCAAAAACGTGATCTCCCGCACGCTCACATAATCGTTTTCCTTGAAGAAAATGCGAAGGTTTCCACACTTGAACAAATAGATAACATTCTTTGTGTTGAACTACCGCAAAACGCCGAATTGCGTGACCTCGTCTTAACTCACATGATCCACAACCCGTGTGGTGCACGTAATCCGCAAGCTTCCTGCATGCACAACGATCGTGCACGCATTACTTCCCCAAAGACTTTCCGGACTGAACCACCTGGAACGGAGAAAAAAAATATCTCATTTATCGTCGCCGCTCACCGTCAAATGGAGGAATTACAATTACTATTGTCCATCACGATGAACTGGTCGATAACTCATGGGTGGTACCTTACAACCCCTATCTCCTCCTACGATATCGATGTCACCTCAATACCGAGATTTGTGCATCGACAGCAGCTTGCCGATACATGTTTGAGTATATTCTCAAAGGACCCGATCGCGCAATGGTCGCTGAAGCCATTGACAATAATGACGAAATACAAACATATCAAAATATGCGTACAATCGGCGCCATTGAGGCCTGCTGGCGTATCTTCGAATTTCCGCTATCAGAATGCTACCCTCCTGTAACTGTGCTACCGGTTCATACAGAAAATAAACAACGCATATACTTCAGAGAACATCAGGCTGAACACATAGCACACAATCCACCCCCTGAAACCGAACTCACCGCATGGTTCAAGTGGAACGTTGCACAACTCCACGATCCTAAAGACAGTAAACCACTCTATAAAGACATGGTTCATAAATTCCGATTTGACCAGAAAAAGAAAGAGTGGCTTCTCAGACAACGCTCTGCTAATACAATTGGACGAATCCACACCATCCATCCAAATGTAGGTGACACGTTCTACCTCTGTATGATGCTCAATTCTCCTCATTCTCGTGGTGCGACATCATTCGAAAACTTGCGTACAGTTACCGGTGAGGTTCATCCAACATTCCAAAACGCATGCAAAGCGTTAGGTTTTCTCAACGATAACACACAATTCGATGTTGTTCTCGAGGATGCCATTCCACCTTTCGACTACATTACCAATCACAATCCACTCCGAAAGACGACCCCCAAGAGTACAACAAATGGGACTGGTGGCACCACGTACTCCATCCTGACACTATAGAACACATCATTGACCATATTTTTTGGGAAGATTTCATGCCAACAGATCACTCTACTTTTTCCCTCTCTATGTACGCATTCTTCGCTTCATACAAGCACAAGCATGAACAAGAATTAAATTGTTTGCCGCCTCATCCCTCTGCAAATACGACATACACCCGCTCGAAGACATTTCTCTTATAACTGCTCCAGCGCGACCATTACCGATCTACAGGTTCTCGCTGTCGAGCGCACGATCCCCGCAAACAAGGGGACCTTCCCGGCCGCGTCACGCAGGATTCGGCAGGACTTTTAGTCGTAGAGTGTTACCGCTCCGGCCGAGTGCGCCAGCCATACCTCTCGCGAACCCCTACGACAGGATAAGACCACGCGAGGTAGAACTTACCTCCACCTGCGCGAGTTGTCACCATCCCTTAGGTGGGTGTATCCCTGCCGAGCTACCAATCCACAGTAAGAAAGCTTTTACATGCAATCGCAGAGGTAAACCAGCCGAGGGTGTTTTCTCGTACGCTGTAGCATACGGGGTACGAGTGGTTCCACGCCTTTATCGGATTCGTACGCAAGCCAACGCACTGGGGGGCTGAAGTCCCAAGCGCGACTCGTCGTCGGTCGACTAGGACGCATCCTTCTTACCACGCGTTACACCACGCCAGAACAAATGTCAGACCCATCTTTGGAGCTACCTTCTGCGTAACCTTCGCGTTCTGGCACTTGTATTGCGAGTGTCCGTACTCGCCGCAGTTGATACAAGCGCCACACGTTCGTCAGTCACGCCACACGTCTTGATCAAGACCTGCCTTAACCCATTCAGCCTGCTTGGTCTGATTGGAGGCGGCCTTCCCTTGACCCCTAGGTTGGCCCTTCCCTCGGCCACCGGCCTTAGCCTTTACTACTGCGGCGAGGGTGCTACCCTCAGCTACCTCCTCGCCGTCATACTCTGAATAGTCCACCAGGTCAGAGAGTTCGTCGATCTCAGTTTGAGTCCCATCGGACTCAACCATCATCAACTTCGCCCCCTTCTTCTTCCACTCCTGGGGACTCTTCTTCTTCTTCGAGTCTCTCAGCATTGCCTAGCGTGGCCTCCAAATCTAAGGCTTTCCTAGACAATGTCTCAAACGAGTGATACTCGACGCGTGCCTCACTGGCCAGCAAGTTCCTGATGTTCTCTGGGAGACATCTGACAAATGTAGTCAATAGGAACTGGTCGCTGTAGTTAATGCCTGGRACGAGGATCAKRCTCTCAACGGTAGTCGTAAGCTCTCTAACCGATTTGAACTTCCGTTGGTCCAGTTTGTTTACGGCATCAGTGGCCTTTTGTGCCTCCTGTGGGTTATGCCATCGAGCTTCTACCATTTCCATGAACTGGTCTAACGTTAGAGACTTAGCCCAGTCCGCCATGCGTCGCCCGTGCCCGGCCTTTATCACTACACCATCTAGCCATTTGGCTGCCTTACCTTCGAGGTAAGACGCCGCAGTTACCACTTCATCCTCCAGCAAGGTCCTCTTTGCCTTCACCCAAACCGGGATTGTTCTCAACCATGTGTTGAGTTCTTCGCCCTTTCCCTCACCTGAGAAAGCAAGGGGCGGTTTCATTGGGGTCGTAGGATACCATTGACCCTGCGGCTGTCCAGATTGCTGAACAGGTCGTTGCGGTGGTGTAGCTCCCACCGCTGGACCCGAAGAAGAAGATGCAACAGTCTGTGCGACTGATGCAGATGTACCACTTGGTTGTGTACCAGCTTGAACTGGAAAGGGGCCTGACATCGCCGATAACGGCAACGACGATTGTGCTGGTGGCCGGAATCCTGGACTTGTCAATGCGTCCAGGATCTGGTCTAGAGTGCTTTGCATGAAGTCTAATCTGCTGTCCACGTGCGCATGCAGCGACAACATATTCTTCTTCAATACTTTCAGCGGGTCAGTCAATGCTGACTCATCCAAGCCCTCTAATTCAGCCTCGTCAGCCTCTAAATTATCAAGCCTGGCTGCTCTATTTTTTATCTTTCTTTATCGGTTGCCTTTTTCAGGTCCTCCTCTAACTTCTGGCGGAGCCTCTCGACCTGTTGGATCTCCCTGAGCTCCCTCTCACGTGGGGTCAACGGGCTGAACTGCGAGCCCGTCATTTGACTAGAAGACTGTCTATAACCTGTTGAACCGGAAGTGCCCGTGGAACTAGTGGAACTTAGTGGCATTCCCAAATGAGTCCCATTAGTCCCTGACGAGGACGCAGACGATGACGCAGCAGAGCTTGCGCCGTTAGCCATTGCTGCTGCTCTGGCTGCTGTTGCCTGCTCTCTTGCTACTCTGTTTGCTTCCTGTAGTCCTGCTGCTAGAGCACGGGCTCTACGTTCGGCTATAAGCCGTCTTTCTTCTCCCGGTTGTAGGGCCTGGAACACGTGCGGTACCCTTAGTGCCTCTGCACGTGTTAGTCTCCTATTGTCAGCTCTATCATCAACAGGGTCTGACCCACTCATTAGTTAGGCAGATAGTATCTGCACTAGAATCCCCTAGTGGAATCCTACCGCAGCGTGTGTCTGACCGACACCTAGTTTTCTAAATATAGTTGTGTTCGGCGAGTCCCCTACTGTACCGAATCAAGTGGCATATCTACAACATGCACACAGATTGTCTACAGTGTCTAGATGTATCTTGATAGGTTCACTTACAGCAGCATTAGACATAACTGGCTATGGTAGCATACAACAGTCCTACCTAATCTGTCTGTGAGGTGTTAGCAGTCTATCCACCAACTAATCAAAGATACAAAAAGACAATGTAGCAGATGTATGATTGATGGGTATGGTTGTGTATACAGTTGAGCACCAATTGGAATCTACCCTTCCCCTCAATCCAACCATCCGGTCAGCATCTTGAGCAAAGCAGTGTTTTCGTGTGTGTATCGGCCCACCCCTGTGCCCAAGTCAGAGCCAAGTAAGCCAGCCAGCCCACTCTTATTTACCCTCGTACGGAAACGAGCCTTACACCCGGATGATCTGGCTGATCAGGAGGATTATTAAGAGCGCCCCCATCTCTTCAAGAATTCTTTAACGTCGCAGTCAGGGCGACGATCACAGCCAGAATCATTCCTAGTACCCAACCAGAAATGTTTATAGACGGTCTGGTAAGCGTCTCATACAAGGCTGGCACACTTGGCAAGACTTCTATCTGAGTGCAGCAAGTGCCAAACAGGACAGCAGCCATCGCATGCGTGCACTACTGGGTTGGCATGGTGACCGTGACCCAGTGCTTCGACCAGCGCCCTTCAGAGGCGCCGCCCTTTCTCCTTCCAGATGCTTCCAGGAAGATTGTCGTCTCTCAAGGTAGTGCTCTCACGACACCTCACCAAGGAGAGGACTCTCAAGTTGGACTCACTTCCTCACGGTAAGAAGAGATTGAGAAGGTAGATAAGGTAAGGGATCAACATACGTGGAGATAGCTGCCCCCAACCACAGATTTCTCACCAATTGAGCTGAAGTTGCATTTGATGACCGGTCCTGACCTCGGTACCACCCACAACGCAATGCAGTGCCACCTTAGTCCAATGCCACATCARCATGCTCTCATCATCAATCAAACATTCCGCTGTAACCCACGGCATACACYGCCGTAATAGCCTTCCGGTGCACCCCTCTCTACCCARGGCGTGCACCTAACGTGGCCTGACGTCACAAGTACCCACTGCGAAGAAGCATCGTCAACGCACCAAGTCTGTATAACGCCAGCATGCCGAAGGTAAGTGGCGAATCATACCAGCTCCGATACCAAATTGCAAGGAACACGAATATGGACGAAGCACAAAAATCCAGAATGCAATATCACACTGAAGTCTAAGTAGTCAAAGCCAAAGTGCAATCAGACTCGCTTTCAAACACACTTTTCACACATGTAAACAGTACGCAGCACACTGGCGACATGCGCCCACTCAAAACTCAGAGATATGGCTTTAGGTACGAGTTCACTCTCAAATGGCTATGGCGACTTCAGCGCCCAAACATCTCACTGTTCACATGCACTGGATCACCCTGGATATCCCACACGCATCACTCTAACACTCGAACACACACACTCACTACTAAC
>BFEA01000356.1:1657724-1674119 GCA_003427395.1 Chara braunii | reverse complement strand
AAAAAAAAAAAAAAAAAAACACATAAAACTTGTCCTGCAAACCACCCGAAAGTTTTGAAATGACCTGAAGTGTCTTCAGGCCATTTCAGCGGTTTCAGACCACTTCATAATCTTTCATTCTAAAATTTCAGGTGGTCGTTAACCACCAGTGCGAATAGGAGGTCTCATCGCATGCGAAGATTCTGGTAACCCTTTCTCTGAATATTAGCCAACGCCAGCCGTCCGGAATGACTTCTCTCACTTCCCGATCTATCTTGGAGACTGTATGGTGAGAGAGGTTTATAATCATTTCCTGATCGCTCCATTCCGCCCTTATTCCCAGTACCTCCCAGTCATCTAAGAACTCTGAAACGTTCTTCCCTGTGAAGATCGTTTGGATTCCGGACAGCGCCCGTAATTGGAATGTCTGGGTTCACAGGAAGGGGGACATGTAAGAGCCCAGTGCATACGCCATTCTGTAAGGTTTGCTCATGGTTTCCCTATTTAGTTCCCTTATTCCAGGATCCAAGAATCTTGCGGCCCTATTCCTATTTAAAACTTCTTTCCTCCAACCTTCACTCTTAGAGGTCCGTTCCTCGAGTTTTGTGGCTCTAGTATCTAACTCTCTTAGGGTCTTTCTTAATTTTTCTGCGTTTTTCCCAACTTCAGTTCCCATCTTTCTAACTGGGCTACTCGTCCTTGATTCGTGTGTTTGCACTTCGCCCCCAATCGAGGTCAGATAGACCCCTTCTGCATTCATCGTTCATAGGTAATTCCTCGAAGGTGTAAGTCAGATAGACGCTTTCTGCGTCTATCGTTGCCAGCTGATTCGCGGAAGTTCTGACTAATTCTCGGACACTCTGCTTAAGGCGACTACAATTCTTTCAGTAGACCCTTCTAGTAATTCTTGTAATGCTTCGAAGTCGGTGTCGTCTCCCTCAGCCCTGATTACTAAAGCGGTGGTTAGCACAGTCTTTGAGTAACGGGAGTTGGCATCTAAAGTTTTCGGAGAAACTACGTCAATTATATCGTTAGAAAGTTCTTCTGGTTCGCGAACGTCCTCTCTTAGTCTTATCTTTGCCTCGGCTATGGTTTCTCTTCATGCCCTGTAAAAGTCCTGTCTTTCAAATGGCGTTGTGCAAATCTCAATTTTTGCCAAGTTCGTCAGCCGCTTTCCAAATAGCACATATCCGGATTTCCTTAATCGCTTTTCTAGTGGACTCCACTTCCTCGTCTAGGCTCAATTTTTCGTTATATGTCACTTCTACTCTGTCGCGGACTAAGGAACCTTCAATCTTAGCTCCTCCTACAAACTTATACTTTGTGGCCACATCTCTGGTACTAGCCATTCCTCCTTTGCTGATTTTCCCTACGGATTTCTCTTATTCTTCTCGCCAGGAACTCCTCTCTCCAGTTTATGATTTTTTCCCTTTCTTCTTTGTAGACCCGGGCTAACTCCTCTACTCTCTCTTCAAGTGCAAAGAGTTCCTCTTCATTCGTAGAGCCACTCCATTCCTTATAGCTATCCACTAACTTCACCATTCTATCGTTTATCGGGTCTGAGTAAGTCTCGATGAGCGAGTTAACCTTTTCGTCGGTCCCTCTCATGCGAGGGATCGTGCCTCTTGGACTGTCTCTTCCTTCTCTACCTCGTACTTCAGCCATCCCTGCGACCAGACCATTACATCTTAAGTTATCCTTCTTTCTGCTTTTATTAGCGTAAGGAGTCTCGATCGCTCTCGCTGAATCGCTCCCTCGGCCAGACGTTGACAACCTCGTTCGTCTAATGACCTAGCTGACCTAATTCGAATGATCGATGTCACTCTACCAGCAAGGGATACTCTGTTGACTTCCTCTTCTTCAGTTGCCGCTCCCAGCATTGCTGTCGATTCCGCTATCAAGTTTGATAGGGGCACCATGGATGGAACTCTCTTCAATTAGAATCTAGTTATTAACTGCTCTCAAAACTCCCATCAATCTTCTTGTGGTGTCACTTATTTCATGTTCACCCTCTACTCCGAACAGACCCGTGTCGATGTATAGCTCGCCTTCTTGCTGTTCAAGGCAGGCGGCCCATCTCCTGATCTCAATCCTTACAGTTCTTGGGCACCTTAGCCTCCTACAAATCGATGTTTCCATGGCACACAAATCCTCGTGAGTCCATGTTCTTAGAAGTCGGAGTCGGATGTCGGAGACCCTTTTATGAAATTCTCGCCAGAGTCCTTCTCAGATTATGTCCCCGCTTCCTGATCTACAATCTCCTCCTTTGGTCATCGGGTCCCCGAAGCGTAGCACGAAGTTCACCATCACTTCGCCTTCCCCATATGTCAGGGCCTCATAAGGAACTGGGGGTGTGGGCAGCCGCTCAAAGGTCGTTATTTTTGTGCTCCAGATTACGATTTCGCCTATCGAGAGTAACCTATCCCTTTCGTCTTCCACCACTTCGCTGGCTCTTTCCCAACACCTACCATAGACAAGGTCAACCTCTCTTTCTATCGGTAGGTAAATTCGTACGTCACATACCTCCGTTTCCAGGAAGCGTACGCTCATCACATAGAGGCGTATTTGTTCCCAGCCGCTATCAATTGTCTTCTATGTGTCAACCTCGTAAGGAATTGGCCCCCTCCTTCCTAGGCGACTAAGTGCTGCACATACGGTATATACTTTCTCCTTTGTTGGCTTGTTACCTGCAAGGAACTTCTCCCTTCTTACTTCCAATTCTTCAGCCGAGATCCCTCTTCCTTCACTCATCACTTTACTCCATCCAGGATCTCACTCTAAGCACCATGCCTATTAGCGGTTCCCAATTACTCCCGTCAAGATAGCTATCCAAAATCGGTGGACTAGGCACCCTATCGTACTCTCTAGGTTTTATACTGAAGTTAAGTCTTTTCCCTTCCTTCTCTAGTTTGCTCTTGTAGGCGTAGGCTATGGTCTCAGCCCAGTTTCGAAAGCCCCAGAGTGCCCCTGTCAGCCTCCTTCTTCTTTGATTGTAAAAGCCTATGTCATATTCGTCGGTGTCCTCGAACCTGACCACTAGCACATAAACTTTATCCTTAAGTTCGACATTTACTATAGTCATGTAATACTCGATTACATAGGGGAAGGGTCCGCCTGTGGTCAAAGGCGTCCACTCTCGTAACAGAGCCTCTATGCCTGAGTCGCTTGACGATGGTAGTCCCAGTTCACTCCTCCCTTCCAACTGATCCTGTCTGTCAAGAGGTCTGTCATGTTTAAGGTCCATTCGGATTCCTAGTCTTGGTCATCGCCCCTCGACATAGTCTTCTATCTCACTTGCGCTTCTAAAGTATCCTATCCTTTCCTCAGGAAAGTCTCTGACATCTTCCCATTCCTCACGGTCGTCCCTTAATTGTTCCCACTCAGCTAGGTCTCAATCTTCCTCTCCGTACTCCACACCCTCGTCTTGTACAGCCTCGGTTGTTCCGTAGTACGTCTGAAGTTCGAAGAACTCAATGAGCGATCTTTCGCTAACTGACGGATCGTACCCTGGGATTCTGTATAGTTCGGCTATACCTGCTAGATGGCTCGGCGGCTCCCGCAGGGCACTATCCAAAGTGGTCCAAAATTCAGTTGGCTGATCGTACCTCGGCGCCTCCCTCAGACCCCTGGGTGAGGCAGCCCTAATCAGCTCCACCAATTCCAAGGCAGACTCCCCGAACCTGGGCCCCTCCTTCTAGAGAGCGTAATAAGCGTGATCGTCGTCACTATTTCTTAAAAGACTTCTAATCTCAAGGAAGGCCCAATGGACCCCAATCAGGCGGTCAAGCCCTCCTAGAAAACCTTCCAAGACAAAAATCGGGGTCGGTAGCCTCAAAGCCTGTTCGGGTTGGGGCAGGAACCCCTCCTTAGCAAGACGGAGCGAGACCACTACGGACCTATAATCTCTGTCGTAACAGTGTTCCTTCCCTCTAAGCCTGTCGACTTCCTCTTGCAGTATACGCCGCGCCGTTACCTCGTCCGACCAAGTATAGGAGTCGAGACTCGGAACCGCCCCCAAGGCTGGTTCCCACTGGCTTTGTTCCACAACTCGAAATACTACGTCCGCTAGAACAGAAGATTGATAGTAGAGAAAACCTCTGACTTCTAGTTCCAAGGTTTCTTCTATCAATCTGCCTCTCCTATCAAACTCACACCCCACCAGAGGCGCAACCAGCAGCCAGACCCCCGGCCTCAACAAGATGGAACTCCACTCCTTATCTACTTTATCCAGCTAACCTCCCTTGATGGCCTGCCCAGGCAAGGTGAACTCTACCCAATCCTCTCCGACGAACTCAGGCTCTTTGTAGTCAAAATGGCAAAGTTCGACCGGGTATTCTTCCTCGGACAGAGGCATCTAGACCCCTAGAGGGTTCTCGTCAAGGATCCTTGCCCTGTCTATTTCTCCCGAGATGGCCCCTCGACGAAGTTCAGCCCTAATTCTGAAGAAAACCCATCTCGACTCCCTACTATTTGGCACTACCCTATCCAGACAGTATGTGACCAGCCACGCTAACTCGGCTATCGAGGGTCTGAACTAGACGGCCTTCCTGAGCACCCTCACCAACCCCCAATGATGCTCGACACTCCCATAGACCAGACCTGTCAGAAACCTGGGTACAGTTGTCGGGCCGACGACAGTCACTATAGGAAGTTCCCAACCGTAAGCATATCGGACCGAGTATCGAGCTATAGTGTCTGACCCTGGCGAAAAATCCCTAAATAACCTCGACCGGTACCTATGGCTGAGGGACAATAAACAGAGGAAAGCGCTGCAGCCCCTCGCAGCGTCTATCACTAGGAACTTCCACTCATCTGGGGATAAATATATTCTAACGCTCACCTCGGCGACAAACGGCTCACTCTCTCTGTCCCTCCTCACACAGGGTTTGGGTTGACACTCGACCCTTACCCACACAAAAACTCCTTCCCTGACCACTAACCCTTGCTCTGTTGTGGGTCTATACTTGCTTCTCCCTTCCAGCGGTAGGTTCACGACATCGTACTGACCCACCTCTTGTCTAAGATGAATCTGAGTGTCCGATTCGATAAATACCATTCCTAATCAAATATCAATAGTTCTCTCATTCGCCCTTTCCCCGTGTTTTACTCTCAGACTGTTGAGCTCACAGACCCCCACGACAGGCCCCCACGACAGGCCCCCACCGATCGCTCCTATATTCCCTCAAGACGTCAACAGGCCTAGGAAAGAATCGCCCTCTGGCGTATCTCTCCCTACCCATGTCAAGAAGGAGGATTGATTAGCGTACCATCGTCGCTGGCCTACCACCTACGTCGCGACCTGAACACGAGCTGGCCAACTCATGTGCCCTAGGGTGGACCGAAGTCACACGCGGCGAAGGGGCGGTGTCTCACTTGTGCATCCTCACGCTCCTATCCATGCCTCTACTCGGCCCACCTCAGGCATGGTCTCACCCCGTCACGTGTTGTGGTTTAACCCTCCTGGCTATCCATCGGTATCAACTAGCTTGTCTCCCTTCCCCCTTCAGTCCCTCCAGATCATCCCCTGCTCACTATTCTCTCTCTTATAGTAAATATCAGTGTAGATTGACAAAAGGGTAGGAAAAATCAGAGTCACCCCTCTCAATCACAAGGAAACAGCAGGAAGGAAATGCATGGAAGATCGCGAAAAATACTGAAATCAACGAAATTATGAAATGCAGAAAATCACAGTCTCACCGGAGAACGTCGATCATAGGTCGATGGGGTGTCGTCTGCCCACTCGTGCCCGTACTGCCCAACGTTTCACCTCCGCATCCGATCACTGGTCGTCTGATTCCTCCTTGTTCGTTCTGCTCCAATCGTTCCCTTCTCCCAAACCTCTCACATCCCCGCGGTTACAGGCAGACCAAAGTCCCGAGAGGCAGCCTTTCCCGGCAACGGCACCACTGTCGACCGGTGGAACGGCTCTGCCGGCACTCCGACCAAGCCCAATATCTCGCGCCACGTCTGTCACCTGCGGGAGGGCTGGTCGGAGCTCCTGTAACCTGCACAAAAACACGTCAGTTCACATCCACGAAAAACATGGGTCGTAAGAGACTGAGACGAAAGCTCGAACAACTCATAAGACGCTGTCTGGGAGGAATAAATAGAGGGTCCTTACTCAGTCCAAAATAATAGGATGTGAAACACTAGTCCCTGGCTCAGCTGTACATCTCGTCCCTATGTCCGAGAATTCCCGTCTGAGTGCCCACAGATCTGGTCATCAACCGCGGTCTAATCCTCCTCCCGATAGGATGCCGCCTATATCGCGCCCGTCTATCCCAAGGGACCATACTGGAACTCTCTGTGTCGGAGGCCGCCTCCCTCGCCCACTGGGGCCAAAGCTCGAGGTCTACCTTGACCATGCCTCCTAGGTCTGGTTCCGAATGCTCCAATTCGGACGGCCCAGCTCTGCAAAGTACCACTTCAAAGTCCCCCTTCACGACGTGTCCCTTCGGGTGGCTCTGATCAGGGAGTGCCTTTGCAAAAGTACCTCTTCACGACGCGCCCCTTTCGAGTGCCCGGTTCGGGAAAAGTGCCTCTCCGAAGTACCTCTTTAGAATGTACCTTTTCAAGACGCACCTCCTCGGTAAATGCCTGTTCGGGATGTACCTCTGCAATACGTACGTGCTCGGGGCGTGCCTCCTCCGAATGCACACGATCGGGTGTCTCTCTTCGGAGATCCCTGCTCGGAATGAGTCCCTTCGGAGGGCCCTGTTCGGAATGCGTCCCTTCGTAGAGCCGTGTTCGGGATGTACCCCTTCGTAGAGCCCTGTACGGAATCTGCCCCTTCATAAAGCCCTGTGTGGGATGTGCCCCTTCGTAGAGCCCTGTTCGGGATGTGTCCCTTCGAAGAGCCCTGTTCGGGATGTGCCCCTTCGAAGAGCCCCGTTCGGAATGTGCCCCTTCGCGGATCGCACCCCGTTCGGGCGCGCCTATTGTGTCTGTCCGCGTGTCCCTGGACACGCCCTGTTGTGATGCATCGTTATTGTGCCGCCCGTGTCCGCGTTGTACTCGAAAGAGTCTGTCTGGCATAGTAGCCTGACTGCGTCCAATAGGCCCACATCGCCCGGTGATCCGACAGCCCCCAAAAAGCCCGTTCCGCCTGGTATTCTGACTGCCCCCGAATGACCCGTTCCCCCTGGAGATCCGATCCTGCCCAAAGGAGCTCTCTCGCCGTTTACCCGGATGTACCCCAAAAGCTCGCTCTGTCCGGTGATCAATGCATGCGCCAAGGGCTGGTCCCGCTAGATGATCAGCTCGGCGTCCGAAAGGCCCACTTCGCCCGTGGTTCGAGAAGAGCCCCGATGGCCCACTTCGCTCGGTGTTCAGTCCTGCGCTCTAAAGACGCACTTCGTTAAGTGATCTGTCCGTGTGCACCCCAAAAAGCCCATCATGCCCGGTACTCTGGCGGCGCGCCAGAACTCATCCAAACCTGGTGATCCCGCTGGGTCCATATGGTTCAATCGGTTCGATGATCCGAATCCCTCTAGAAGATACCCGTTTGCCCTGATGATCGGGAATGCTCTCAAAGGAGCCGCCTTGTCTGATGCTCGGGGCTGCCTGCCGCACCCTTGTTCGTATGTCCGCAGGCGCAAAGGTGACCGTGCTCAGTCGCGCGCCCATGCGCGCTGCTCGGCAGGTGCCCGAGTGGCGGCACGCTCGTGCGCGCATGTCAGCGACTGCCCCGGTGGTTGTAAGCGGCAGTTGCGGAGTCGTGTGCGCTTGTCCCCAGGTGTGCGGATGGTCGGGCAGTGTTGCGCGCTCATGCGCACGTGTCCGGAGGAGTGCGGTGGCCAAGCGTAGTTGCGCAGTCGTGCGGGCATGCCAACAGGTGCGCGGAAGGCCGTGCGTAGTCGCGCACTCGTGCGCGCGTGCTCGCTGGTATAAGGATGTCCTCTCGCTGTCCCACACTCATGCGTACGTACTCGCCGGTACGCGGATGTCCCCGCGCAGTCGCGCACTCGTGCGCGCGGGCTCGCTACTGCGTGGATGTCCGTGCACATTCTCGGACTCGTGCGGGCGTGCCCGCTGGGGCGCGGATGTCCGTGTGGTCGCGCGCGCGTGCCTGCTGGTGCGCGGACGGCTGTGCGCAGTCGCGCACTCGTGCGCGCAAGCCCGCTGGTCCGCGGATGTCCGTGCGCAGTTGCGCACCCATGTGCGCGTGCTCGCTGGTGCGCGAGTGTCCGTGCGCAATCGTGCACTCGTGCGTGCGTGCCCGCTGCTGCGCGGAAGGTCGCGCGCGGTTGCGTGGTCTTGCGCGCGTATCCGCTCCGCCTCCTCGTCTCCCCTTGTGTTAGTCTTGAAGGACGCTCCTTGAGCGTGCTTCCTCGCTCCGCCCTCCTTCGTGCGAGTTGTTGTCTGCTGCCTCCCCCGTGCGCCTCTCCCCTGTGTGTCTCTCTCCCGTGCACGCCGTAGTCTCTTCCCCCCATGCGCGTTGCCTCCTCCGTTGTCTCTCCCGTGCACTTGTCCTCCGCTTATGAGAAGTGTCCCGAATCCAGGCCCGGTTCAGTTTAAATGCTCTGTCGGGCCCTCCTCGAAGTGTGAGCCTCGGCCCTCGTGTGCTCTGAGGCTGCCGGCAACTTGCAGCGCCCCGGTACCGGGCCTGTGCCCGAGCCTGTTTGGGCCCTCGAAAAGTTCCCCGCGAAAGGGGCCTCCCTGTCGGGAACTGGGCCCTTGGTTGCGCCCTGGTACCGAGGCTACACCCGAGCCTGTCCCAGGCCTATTCGGGCCTAGACGGTCCCCACGCCCTAGTGGTACCACTCCTTAGAAAGAAGATCAACCGGCCCCCTTGGTAAAGACCGGTCCCGCCATTCTCCTTCTACTGCTCGGGCCCCTTCCATTCTTGAGTGTCGGCCCTCGCTCTTCGTAGTGTCATTCTGTCGTACGGTCGGTAAATGTCGGTAGCCCCCCGTTCGTCGCGTCGATCCGCCTCATGGTCTGTAAGTCCCGGCCAGGTAGAATATTGTCAGGCAAGGATCTTGGCGCTCGCCCTTACACGGGAAGTAAAGGGCGGCGTAGCGTTGGAGAATGGGCCTAGGCGGTCCCCACACCCTAATGGTACCGCTCCTTAGAAAGAAGATAGACCGGCCCCCTTGGTAAAGACCGGTCCCGCCATTCGCCTTCTACTGCCCGGGCCCCTTCCATTCTTGAGTGTCGGCCCCCGCTCTTCGTAGTGTCATTCCGTCGCACGGTCGGTAAATGTCGGTAGCCCCCCGTTCGTCGCGTCGATTCCCCTCATGGTCTGTACATCCCGGTTAGGTAGAATATTGCCAAGCAAGGATCTTGCCGCGCGCCCTTACACGGGAAGTAAAGGGCGGCTTAGGGTTGGAGCCGCCCGACAACGTCATAGTGATGAAAAAATCCGGTTTTCTGAATTGCCTGACAATTGCCATGCTGTCGTGATATCTTTCACTCATATATCGGGGTCCCCCAGTGAACGTTGACGGTAAAACCGCTTTTCTCCCAACACCATCACCATGTTGATTTTGTTGCACGACGTCTCTTAAATCCTGATAATACTCCGACTGCAATTCTTTCTGGTGGAATCTCACTCATTTTAAGCAGAGGGATTCAACTTTAGCGTACGCCATGCAACAAAACTCGTGGAAGAGACGTGTTGCATAAAGGAGGTAAGGCCTTTCACCATCGCGCTCGTGAAGGTGAAAAGCATAGTACTCCTTGGCACTAAGTCCTGGCGGCCATCCAGCTTCCGTGGCACATCGAATAGACCAACTATTAATTCCCCTTGGGAAAAGTAAAACAAACCTTAAGCAGTCGTGCGCTTGAGAACATTCCGGAACCTCAACCGTCTGCCGCCCACCCGGAAGAGGAGCACGCAAACGAATCAGCAACTCATGAGGAAGGAGTTCATCGACAATCCGAACACACACCTCATGTAAACCCATAGGACGGTTATAACGCCTTGCATGTTTCCCATCAGGCATTGCATCCGGATTTCTGACCAACTTCCTCCCGTTCAACGCTTCCGGCGGAAGGTCAGCAACCGTCATAAAGTTCTTTACGTAATTGTTACATCGTTGTCGCAATTCGTGAAACCTTCTCAATATGCGTTTCGTTCGATCAAGTTCGACATCAGATGTACCTGCAGGTAAGTTAAGGAAATCTACCCTTTGATCAATCACATCATCCAAACGTTGAGGATCGTTCAAGTATAGTTGTGCAAACTGAGGACGTTCTCCTTCCCCCACAGCCAATGCACCGACCCGATGAAAGATTAGACCTTGAGCCCGAAGCTGCTCCTGGAATCCTTGAACACCATCGCTCCGTTGCTTCAACCGTGAGGATGCGACGGACAAACAATTATTAATTATCCTCGCATTGTTTCGAAGGAATCGACCGTCCGAAGTTTGAGACGTCCAAAGGGAAACAATATCGTGCTCCGGGAAGCCTTCGCAAGACCATTCTCATAAAGGACAACATTTCTTACCTTTTCGGCAACACATCTTTGTTCATTTCTTTTCATTATGCCATAATTTAGCACCACAATGGTTACACGGATCTCGACCGCCAAGGCCGAACGTTTTAACAGTGCTATCATTCCCAACAATCGCCACTGTGTTCTCAACCGCCACATATGTTGTCGCCACAGGTGCGAATGAGAGTGCATTAGGATCAGGACCTGGAATATCATGCGAATCGTTCACTTCTTCTTCAGGACTATCCGGCTCACTATCTTCTCGATTGTTCACTGAATTTCAATTTCTCACGGACGGATTCTGCGATTGCCTCGCTCGCGATGACAAACTTCGCGACTGCCTTACCCGGGAAGAAAAACTCCGCGATTGTCTCGCAGGAGAAGATGCACTCCTCGATTGTGTAGAGGCGCTCGCTCGAATTTCTCGAAGGATATCCACAGCGAACAAACTTCGCCTCACACCCTATACAAAATTTTTATGAGCACGCACATCTTCTCGCCTCCTATGATTCTTAAGCGCAACTCTCAATGCACGCATACGTTTAACATAAAAGTTTGGTCGTCTTCCCTGACTTTTCCTTCATTTCGAAATTATACGCGACGTAGAACATGTTTCTTTCACATTGATTTTACCGACGTGTTCCATTCGTTCACCACCCTCTATAGTACTTTCAACGAATATTGCCCTAGCATCATAACCCGATGACACATGGTGAGGCATCGACGACAACGATCCAAGTTCCAAACGGCACACAACTTCATTTGCACTGTGCCTTGAACAAATCGGTTTTCATAATAATAATCTTTTTCGTCAATTATGAAATCCAACAAACTTTCTAATCAACATGTTCGGCGAATTCGGCGGGGTCGCGGCAGCAGAAGATGCATTTGCATGAACATCCGTCAAGGGAGGACAAACATTACTCTCCACAAATCTTTGTGGGACATCGGCAGTCAATGTGGACGATGAACAATTGTGCACATGTGTTGAGTGGGAGGAAAAATTATCAAGGAAAATGGATCTTTCGACAATCGAAACGGAATCTGCATTTATTGCAACATCCGTACGAATTTCAAGTGGACGTTTACTTTGCAAGGCCATAGAGAGATTTCTAGGACAACTAATGCGATCCCTACCAACATTATTATCTCCTCGTCTCATTTTGTTGAAAAACACGGGGCTTGTGAAATCATTCATTGATGGAATTGATTGTCGAAGTGATAGAGACCTATCACTACATTCTTCTTCATTAGAACAATCAAGACTATAATCTTGACTTACCACCGGTTGTTTATCTCTCCTGCGAGCACTTGACTCACCTACAACAGCTACCGCCTGTAATAACGACCTCCGGATTCGACGACTTTGGGAAGGTGGTCATCCGCGTTTGCGGTGTTCGTGTTGTGATGACATCATCGTCTCACTCGTAGAGCGATGGGGAGTAACATTCGAACCTATACGCAATCCCAATCTATGGTGGGATGAGGAAGAAGGGTCCTCGAACGAAGACGAACCGACTTGATCTGGAACAATGGAAGGACACCGAGTACATTCTGATATTATCGGCGAGGACACCAAAGGATCATTAACAACCCTTTCAAAAGGCCGATGGCATTTGCAACGCTTTCACGGAACATGCAAGGACCTATCGGCAGGTGAAGAGAAGGTTGGAATGTTGGATACATTACTGTTGGTTGAAGTGTCACGTGGGTCTTGGTCCTTTGCCAAATTAATGGGCACGTACGTACGTATTTGTATATGGGCACGTCACGGTGGATAGGAGGAATATGATGCATATAGATAACCGGAACGAAAAAAATATACCTCAAAACATCGATATATATATATATATGGATGTAATTATATGAAGAAGAGTAATATAATGTAAAGTAGAAAAGAAAAAAGAAAAAAAAAACAAAGAAAAACATAGTGCAACACAAAGAACGCACCCAAAATGAGAAGCAGAGATGATAAAAAAAAATAAAAAAGTCAGTTCATTTTTTTTTTTTTCTTGAGCGCGTCTATCGAGGTTAATCAATGTTAATTCACATCGGAATTTATTCGATTGTGCAAATATAGATGTACAGGTCCACTTTCATGTTCTTGCAAATGTTTGATTGGATCCGGAACTTCTTTGAACTCCTATTGAGGTTAATTAAC
The DNA here is from genome assembly GCA_003427395.1 of Chara braunii. Taxonomy (NCBI): domain Eukaryota; kingdom Viridiplantae; phylum Streptophyta; class Charophyceae; order Charales; family Characeae; genus Chara; species Chara braunii. The sequence goes on along the minus strand of BFEA01000356.1, from coordinate 1,661,541 downwards.
ACGCCTCCTATTTTTTTTGTACGTCTCATTTGTTTCTTATGTTCGATTTATGATCCTATACGCCCCTTAGTCTTTTCAGGGCCCCATGCGATAAAGTCATACGTACCTCGTCTATCCACGTTTGCCTTTTGTCATTCTTTGGCAGGGCTCACTTTCCTGTTCGGATAAATTTGTCATTGGGATTGGAACTTCTTTTGACTCCAATCCATCATAATCGAGGCAAATCCTACTTGCGACTAGCCTTAGGTATCCTAAGTCGGTCATCCCTCCACAAAAGATTTGAAAAAGGTAACATGTCTTCGCCGACCCATTCTCCTCGCCTGAGCATGAGGCCCAGATCTCAGAAGTAGGCGTTAGCTCCACCACAACAACATTGCACCACCCCAATAAATGGGTCTATGCGGCGTACCACTGTGTGGAAACCCGGGGAGGGGAGCCTGCTGGTCTGTTGAAGCCCGAGGCAACAGCGTCTGTCACCCGCTGCGCCCGCTTCAGGGGTCCTCAACAGCGCAACAGGGAGTGGGGTGCAAATCTCCCCYGTCACAACCCACCTGAATGCCCAGCCGGAGGGCTATCATGACATGACCGAATAAATGGAAAATTAGAGCATAAGTAAAGGGAAACAAAATCACAGAATTTTAGTTCTAAGATTAGTCCGTGCTTATCTCAAGGCGAGTATCAGCCTTTTGCAGATTTACAGAGSCAGATTTGAGATCTGCTTTGAATTAATAATGCAYAGGTTTGGGACAACAAGGAAAAATCAGCAAAATTTTAACTAGTACTCAGTCTCGCGATTCTCGCCATGTAATAAGAAGGGGTGTGAGTCTGCAGTTCACTATCAATCAGTAAGCGACATGCTCAACTTGCCCTGCCCTGGACTGTTTCCTATAGTCACAGCGTGTAGTTCCGTATAATGCCTTGAGAACTCTCACAGTCTGATGCAAGTCACGGGCATCAACCTGGTTGACTAATGATGCACGATCAGCCCTTGATCAAGTTGAGCACTCGTGTCTGGTGAGTACGCACCCCGATGTCAGGGAGCTCAAATTCGAGGACTGACTGCAAACCCACATTTTCGATCAAACAATTTCCAGTCTTGTCTTCGTCCAAGTCTGCGRATAAATCAGCGTYTCYCCCGTTGGAGACCAMCARCTCGTCAATTTTCTGAGTMAAATTAYGAACGTATCCCCRGGACGATGACCAGATTGGGTTGGATAACCTTAAAAATTCCTTGGGGTTTCGGTGAAACGAGTGTTCCCAGTGCACTCAAGGCTGATGAGCCAGTTATCWGTCCAACGGCTCTATTTAAATACAAGTTATACRACGGTAATTAGTGTGCCCAACACTTGATGAACCAGCTGTGTGATCAGCTGCTGTATTTGAGTTCATAGGTAACTAATGCATCAGCACTCGACGACCCAACTGTGTGATCAGCAGCTGTATTTGAGTTCAAAGGTAATTAATGCATCAGCAACTGTGTGATCAGCAGCTGTTATGTTCAGAGGCAATTAGTGCACCATTACTTGGCGAGCCAGCTGTGTTTGCTTTCTCCCACTTTGCTTCCTTCCTCTCTTTCTCAATACCTAGTTCACTACAAAATCTTTTCGTCCTCTCTCTCTCTTACTCACTTTCTCACTCAATCAGGCACCGACTCTCTCTCTCTCTCTCTCTCTCTCTCTCTCTCTCTCTCTGTGCAGTGCGTTCACGCCATCATGTGCGGCCTAGGATTGTACAGGTTTYGCCTAGGAACCTTTGTCTCTGTTCAAATGTCTGCGATAATATTGTGAATAGCACTACGCCTTAGTGATTGGTTCGGAGGGAGAGGGAGAGAATGTGGTTTCCCAATGAAATCAAAGACCTGACACCGAATTAAGTTCAAGCATTTGTTTGATCATCTTCTGACTGCTTGACGGCGAGAACTTTGTGTTCCCCCACTTTAACTGTCGAATTTAAAACGCTTTGAAATTGCCAAAAATAATTTTCCAATGTATGTAACTTTCCCGGACTCAGGCGATGTGGCGCAGCGAGTCCTTTCCCGCTGATGAGCGATCCTCAGCTCGACTTTCTCGGAATGTTTTCCGTACAGGTGGGTGCTTGTCTYACTCGATCAGCCCGGTCGTTCCCCTTTTACACAGGTCCTCTGACTCGGAGTTGATAGGGGCGATAAATACCTGCGATGGGCCGAGCCAATCATATCAGTCACTTATCTCAAGAGAAGGACCCCTTTAACCTCTTGCCACTACAAGGTCAACCTTCATAAGGGCCGTCTTTCTCTTCCCTGATCAGTAGAGGCTAGCAATCAATGGAGAAAAGATCCGACCACTGAGTTTTTCGCTCGCTCCCGATCGTACTCTCYCRTGCTTATGGCTAGTTGCTTCARTCCCTCATGATACTCCGCTGAGTACCAGAACTCAGAGCCTATGATTTGGGAAGAACAGCAAGATCAGATTTCTTGAGATTACCGCCAGGCTCTCCTCTCTAGAATGCAGGCATATTACTCCTGGCGGTCCAACATTCGACCGGTTCGTTACACCATCAGCTCTTTCTCGAGCGACGGTATGGACCTGACATATGAATTCTTCCCTCCTACGCCGCCACTTCTCCCTCTGCTCTCACTGCGTCCCGCCTCCTCCCTTGTCTCGTCACCCTCGAACTCGCAGCCCTGCCTTTCCTTGTGGACGCCCGTGTGGAGGCTGCGCACACTGTGTACACCGCCTCATCATCCTTTTTCCTTCCGTCCTCCTCTCTCATTGCCTTCTTCACACCATCTCAATCAGGGTACCCCACCATTCACCAACAGGGACATTGACCGTAAGGCCTTCCGCCGATGGAGCACACCAGGCAGCCTCCGTCACATCCGCCAACTAGGGTCAGCGCTCGCTCGATGCACACGCCTGGCACACTGAAAGCACACCCCCCCCCCCACATCGAACAGGGCTCTCTGACACAATTCCCCGAGTGGGCTGCGGACGCCTGGCACACCTTCCAGGCAGACCACTCCGCTCACGAAATTTCTCCCCCCCCCTTTACTCCTTTTGCGGGAGCTCTCTATATTCTTTTTGCCCCAAGCAGCACGGGCTCACCATCAGGCCCACGTCTACAGTCGAGTCCGTGTACCCTGCGGCCAAAAAAATCATCAGGGTCTGCGGGTTGGTGCCAACCCCAGTCCGCAACACCCGGTCCATCGCGCTCGGCAACTGTGTCATAACAGCAGTCCCACACCAGATTGATTATAGCTCCGAGCCGGGGCAGTTCCTGACCGGCATCGACTCCAGAAACTATTCCACCAAAACTCAGGTCTGTATCCGTGCCAAACCGATGACGAACCTGAAAACCAGTGCCCAATCGATGCGGAACCAAAACCGAACTCTTGCCGACAGCAAATATCATAGAGAGATGTCTTACCGTGGTTGTATCAAAAACAGTTCCATGTCCAAGCCAGCCCAAAACTGATCCTGTCAACTACACAKCGATGTGTACCACTTCGATGCCGAACCAAACATAGAATACCGCTCCCATGTCCCCGATCCGAACCAATGAAACCGTATCACAGCAATATCAGGYCCGGATAGCTCGCGTCATACAGCCCCGAGCGTGTCCCAAACCTGAAAAATAGTACTAGCCTGTAGTACCAYGTTGATGCYAAACCAAACCGGACCTGGAACAACCACCCCTGAACCTGTGAACAACATAGAGGCGCGTACCACTCAGGCGCCAAACCAATACCGAACCTGAAAATATCTCAGTGGAGTATACCATCCAGATGCCGAGCCAATACTGAACCCGGAGTACGTCCAGTGCCGAGCCGATACTGGCC
>BFEA01000356.1:1572744-1612943 GCA_003427395.1 Chara braunii | reverse complement strand
TTTTAATTTTTTTTAAATCCAATTTCGTTTTTGATTTTTTTTAAATCCTAAACAAAGTCAGATTCAAAAACAAAAAATATGGGGTTGTCGGGCTTAAAATTCGCTATAACCCCATATTTGTTTATTTGTTTTTTACCTTCTATTTAATTCAGAAAAATTCGTGTAAAATCTGGTCCGCGGTGCGGATCAGGTAGGCCGCGGATGCCGATCCATTTGGGTCCGCGATCTGAGCTCGACCCCGCAGACGCGTCCGCGGGTGTTACATAGCTAAGGGAGAAAGCACCACCGGCATGAGTTGATCTCAGTCAGACTACCATATAAGCACCAGAAAGAATGTGCTTACCCGGATGAGAGAAAATTAGAGGATTAGAAGTGAAGGAAAAACGATTCCCTTTAAACGATCTAGGACATGAGAACGACCATTTCGTCAAAATGGACATTTTTTATTTTTTGGATGAAATTGAAACCGAGTTTTTTAGCCGAAAACACGTCAAAATTTATTGTTCCTGAGGATCCGGCGTTTTACAAACGTCGGACCCCCTGGCTGTACATGGACCTAGCTTGAGACCACGCACCTCCAGGCAGGACTGCCTAGAGGTACCTGGTGTCAAGCTAGGTCCATGTACACCCAGGGGGTCCAGAGTTTTACAAACGGGAGACCCTCAGGAACAACAAATTTTGACGAGTTTTCGACAAAAAAACTCGGTTTCAATTTCGTTCAAAAAATAAAAGATGTCAATTTTGACGAAATGGTCGTTTGAGCATGAATCTCCTTGAAAAGGAGATAGGGACAAACTGAAGGGTATGAAGGAGTAGCATTAGGAATTGGACTTTGGATATTATTCCACGGTTCGTAATCTTCATCTGAGGGTCCGACCCTCGGAAACGATGAGTGAAAAATTAGAAGAGGATGTTGAATTGTTGTTGACCTGTGTGTGTGCAGGTCTGGGTTCATTTTACTACTGCATTTGAAGGAATGGATCTACAAAAGGATTCAAACTTTCTGTTATCATTCAATAACAGGTCAGTTTTACCAATTCAACTTTTTCCTCGGCTTGATACCTGCATCTAAAGACAAACTTTGTGTTCAGTAAAACTGTCACTTGTGGTTTGTGCCTAACTGGTCCTAATCGCTCTCAAGGGTCCTTTGAATGATGTGAGGGGGTTGGGCTTAAAGAATCTCAGGAATGATAGAGTTGTCTCACACGGTTTGGGGAAGTAGTGGACAAGTCTATAATATGGAGGTTGACGACGTTAGAACATGGCATGTGAACTATTTTTTGCATTATTCCTTGCAGGTCTGTCTTGTGCGTGGTTTGGATTGAACTAGGTTTGATCTCATGAAGAGTCTTGGACACACAACATTGTGAAAGTGGGAAGGGTTATCGGCGGTAATACCTCTATATTCATTATCTGTCCTATATAACTTTTGTAATATATTATGTTCAGTTAAGTCATGACCTGTCAAGTAGAATAAAATGTCATAGGTGGTAAAATGATTTGATTGGTACCTTCCTCTCTTTTGGCAGGAGAGTGCCACATTTTAGATTCACAAGCGGATATAGACAGCCTTATAAAAGTTCGACCTAGATATCTAAAAGTCTACGATAGGAAAATCACATCCTGAACATGACTTGACTAACAGGCCAGTCCAAGGCATCTTACCGCTCGTACCCCATTCCTATGTCGCGACGATCGAGAAAACGCCCTTGGTGGACCTACCTTTACAAAGGCATGTAAAAGCCTTCGCATGTCGGTCGGTAGCTCAGCAGGGATACACGTACCTCTACAAAGGCATGTAAAAGCCTTCGCATATTGACCGGTAGCTCAACAGAGAAATCTCATCCTGAACCTGACTTGACTAACGGGTCCGTCCTAGGCGTCTGACTGCTCGTACCCCATTCTTATGCAGTGACGATCGAGAAAACGCCCTCGGCCGACCTACATCTACAAAGGCATGTAAAAGCCTTCGCATGTGGTTCAGTAGCTCAACAGGGATACGCCTACCTAAGGGTGGTAACAACCCCTTGGGTAGAGGTAAGTTGTACCTCCCGACGTCCCGACCTGTCGTGGGGCGTCGTGAGAGGTATAGCACGAGCGAACGGTCGGAGTGGTGATTGGTTCTTTTCAACAACTCTAAAGAAACCTCCTGCGTAACACGACCGTGAGGTTTAACGCTCCCAGCGGGGTGCGGGACCACCGCTGTCAACCGGTAGAAGGGGTCTGCTGGCACGCCGTCCGAACCCTATGCCTCGCGCCGCGTCTGTCACCCGCGGGAGGGTCGGTCGGGGCTCCTGTAACCTGCACAAAACATGTTAGTCCACATCCACGAAAACAAGTACCGTAGTTGACAGTGACCAATGCAACAAGAAACTCATGAGACACTATCTGGCAGAAATAAAAGGAGTAGTAGCATTCAGTCCAAAGCAATAGGGTGTGAAACACTCGTTCCTGCCTCAGCAGTACACCTCGCTCCTGTGTCTGGAAAATCCGTCTGAGTCCCTACATACCTAGTCAACAAATGTCGCCTAATCCTCCTCCCGATTGGGTGGCGCCCATAACGCGCCCTTTGATCCCAAGGAATAGTGCTCGAACTCTCAGTGTCGGATGTAGCCTCCCTCGCCCATCGGGGCCAAAGCTCCAGATCCACCATGGCCATAGTTCAGATGTACCCCTTCGGAAAGCCCACTCCACGAAAGTTCCCCTTTGGAAAGCCTGCTTCACGAAAGTACCCACTCGAGAAGCCCTCCTCGGACGTACCCCTTCGGAAAGCCCACTTCACGAAAGTACCCCTTTGGAAAGCCCGCTTCACGAAAGAACCTGCTCGAGAAGCCCCCTTCCGTCGTACCTCTTCGAAAAGTCCACTTCACGAAAGTACCCCTTCGGAAAGCCCGCTTCACGAAAGTACCCGCTCGAGAAGCCTCCTTCGGTCGTACCCCTTCGGAAAGCCCACTTCACGAAAGTACCTCTTCGAGATAGTGTCCTCTCGGCAAGGTACCCGCTCGGCGAAAACGTCCGCTAGGCGAAGTGTCTACTTCGGCAAAGTGTCCATTCGATGAAATGTCTTCTCGGTAAGAGTGACCACTCGGTAAAGTGACCACTCGTTAAAACGTTCGTTCGGTGGAGGTGACCACTCGGTAAAATGATCGCTCGGTAAAGAGTTCGCACGGCAAAGAACCCGCTCGGCAAAGTGCCCGTCCCGTAACGGTGTCCGCTTGGTAAAGAGTGTCCGCCCGAGAAAAAGCCCGCTAAAAAAAAAGTGTCCGCCCGAGAAAAAGCCCGCTCGGTGAAGTGTCCACTCGGTGGAGCGTCTACTCGGTGAAATGCCCCTTCGCAGGGTGTCCGCTCGGTGGATGTCTGCCCAGTCAATGTCTGTCCGGTCCGCTTGTTCGCTCGGTGGATGTCCGCCCACTAAGTGTCCGTTCGGAAAGTGTTCGCCAGGCAAGTGTCCGCCCGGTAAGTCCCCGATCGTTAAGTGTTCGGCAAGTGAGTGTCCGCCCTGGTAAGTGCCCGGTCGGTAAGTGTCCGTTCGGTAAGTGTTCGCCAGGCAAGTGTCCGTTCATTTCCAATACCGGATCTAAAGGTGTCGTCCCACTCGCTGCCCGTACTGCACCAGAAAGGCGCGATCTTGGCTAGCGTCGGCAGCGCCCGAAGACCCGCTTCACGGAGTGAAGCGCGGTGCCTCCCGATCCCCACGGATGCGCAGCGCACTTGCTGGGGTACGGGTATGGGCGCGTTAGCGCACATTGCTCCCGCGGTTCCCCTCCCCGCAGGTGTGCGGACATGCGCGCTGTAGCGCGCAGTGTCTCTGCCCACTCCCGCAGGTGCGCGGTGCAAATGCGCAGACGCCCTCCACCTCCCTGATAGTCTGCGCGCGCTGTCGCACTTTTTCCCAGCCGAGCCACTTCGGGCGACCGGCAAGTCAACAGGCTGACACGCAGGATTTTGTATGCGATTGCAATAAATAAAATAAATTAAGTAATGCAAATCCCTTCCTGTTGTGTGCATCCGGCTTCGAGCGAGACCCTTCAATTGTGGTCTTCGCCGATCCCCTGTCTTAGAAATCTTTTATTTTGATTCGGATCAGCAAAGAATTATGCAAATAATAATCATAAAATTATGGGAAGCTATGCATGCATCAAGTATGTCAATCTGATTTTGAGAACTGCGAAAAACATCCATGAAGACAATCATTAAGCAAGAATAATGCAGAAAATAAGACTGACTGACTCGAGCAAAGATAGGGGCAATTGAATGAGGGAAGAATGAGAACTCATAATAATCTCAGAAAGTACATGTAAGCGGGCATGGTCAACACCCCTCAAGAGTCCTCACTCATCCCTCTGGTCAGTCTCTCTCAATCTCTTTTCACTGGTCTTCTCTAGTGTCGAGACCCACGCCCACGTACAATCAGAGACTAAGGCTTTGTGACAAAATGCCACCTATAGCCAACAAGCTCTGAACACGACCATCTGAGGCACGTAACATGATAGTTAACCATAGAGCAAAACTCCTCCCACAAGGTAGGCAGCCCGTCCACTGAAAAGACCCCTCGTCTGAGGTAAGGATACTTAGTGGGCTCAGTCAATGCCTCAATGACGATCACCGCTGGAGAGATGTACCTCTTTGCCAATCCGATCACATCAAGCCAACTCGTGCCATCTCTGAGAAGAAAAGGGGTTGGAGGCCTAGGATAGTCAGTATAGAGCATAGGCCCGAAGCTGCGGATCAGGGTAGTGTCATTCTCATCCAGCTCTCTCTCTCTCTCTCTGCTCAAGGTACTCAGTCGCTGAGATCCAGACTGGATCAAAAAGCTCATAAGTCCCCTTGCCCTTCTTTAGGTAAGGCCTCAGATCGTGGATAGTGCCACCAGCAAAACAGGTCTGGACAATGAAGATTGACAGATCTCCCTGTCTGAAACTGATGACACTAACATACTGATAATGGAATGCCTCCTTGCATGAAATCCGATTGAGACTGGCCAGCACTGACTCACTGACCTGAGTAGACTGAACTGTACTCATGAGTACTCTTGCTCGTACGAATTGGTTAGACGATTCCTGAAAACTGATTACCAAACTAGCCGCAGGGAACTGATTGCCAATAACTAATTGCTGATAATAGACTGCTGATTAGTTGAATGTTGATGACTGATCGCTGATTAAATGATCACTGATGACTAATTGTTGAGCTGCTGGAAGCTGTTTGCTGAAAACTAACTGTTGTTTTCTGAGTGCTGCATCTTGATGCTGATAAGGAAACTGAACGGCTGCTGATCCGACTGTTGATCTGATGATTGCTATTCTGATGAGAATGTTGTTGAGACTGCCAACCAGATGCTTGAATAAATGTTGGTTAGTTGCTGGCTAACTGCAGGTCAAGGACTGAAAAGGTTACTTGTTAATTACTACTTGACTGAGAAAACAGAGTACCGTTGAGAATATTGACCTAATGACAGGATGCTGCCAAGATTACTGGCTTTGCACGAAGCCCACTAAATCTGCCTCAAGTTCACTAAGTCTGTTCTTAGCTCGCTGATCTTGTATGGAATTCACTGATTTTAATTCTGAGCCCTGATCACTGTTCTGCAAGCAGATTACCGCTCTGGGCGTTGAAAACTGCACCAAGTACTAGAAAACTGCTCCGAGTGTTGTTTCAGAGAGTCGTGCCACTAGAGTAACCAGACTCACGAGAGCCTTGCCCTGGCCTGTTCTACTGTCTCAAGTGCGGAACTGGTATTGTGCAACTTGCCGTTGACTCCATAGAAATAAATTACGTAGTCGATATACTTCTCACCCTTCACCCTCTAAACTGCGTGCTCACGCTGAAGTTCCCTCTTAAATTCCATATCTTGGTAGGCTCCTTCCTCCCATCCCTCTCTCTTTTCTCTGATTAGCATGCTCTTTACTGCTAGGATCTCATCGTCCTTCATGTCTCCCTTCTTTTACATTCGGATCATACAGCAGTGTTCACCAATAGCCACCCTCGAGCACGAGGTAGTTTGAATACCAACTGTTTAAACTGTTGTCGACTTCACATCTGAATACTACTGACTGCTGATTATTAGCCGATCACTAGTTATCTTGGTTATTTCTGGATTGCCAATCTCGCCGTGTTTTTGACTGGACCCAGCTTCGGGAATGACTCGATTTTTCTTACTCTGCTTTAGTTGGGTGCGGTCTCACCTCATTGACATGCATAGACCGTTCTTCTTGTCTCCTTAACTGAATTCACTAATGAGATGAAGGCCCACAGTCCTGCGTTTTCGGTCGTGCAGGTAATAGGTGTACTCAATTTTTATGTGGTGTCCCACTAAAGGGTGCATTACCCCTCCATTATAATTGTTTGGAAGTTATTCTCCCCAATTTCTCTCTCTCTCCCCTCCAACCTTCTGCTCTACCTTGGCGTGGTGAACGGGTCTCCTTCACAAAGTCATTATCACCCGTCCTCCCATTGAGTCTTTCTACTCAGATCTAGTATCAGAGGTTCTTAAGAGGTCATGACATCACATGTTACGGCTTCAAGTTCCGACCTGAGAACAACTCACAGAAGAGGTAACTGACTGCTTCAGACGGAGTTGATAATTGGCCAAATAGCAACTAACCCTCGGAGTTTAGCCCCCGACCAAAATACTCAAATCAATATTGTCAAGATGTGCAGTTTTTGTCTTTAACGTCAGATGACTCTTTCACTATTTGATAGAGCCTATCTGACAGAATTGAATGACATGTAGAAACAGGCTCAGACGATCGCAGCCCACTCGTCCATGCCTTGCCTCTAAGTATCTCATTCATGACTTCTGAATATTCAGCGATACTGCTTTTCAAGTCTCACTTTACGTTTGGCCCATCAGAACTTAGAGAAATGGTTCACTCAACCGGGTTTTTGCTCGGAGAACCGAAACCCCAATAATCGGCACTGTAAATCTGCGCACTTGCCCCGTTCATGCTATTCTTTTGTACAACAACTGGTAACGATCAAAGTTTTATGGGCTCGGTACTCGGCCATAGACACATAGCACCTTCTAGGAGCTTGGCCCTCGCCCAATAGATGAGCAAACTTATAAAACCGTTTCCTCTTATCACTCGGAGTGCAAAGGTACAGTAAGCCACCCGAGTTCTGATCCTATTTTTCGACGATGGTTTAATTACTACCCATTTGGGTGACTCTGTCTCTGACTCAAAATTCGGCGAGTAGAACAACTAGCCTGAACTGTTGTTCGCAGTAAACAAGGCTAATGACCGATCACCCAGGCTTAGCATGATATGCTAGGCAAGAAAGAAAAACACTCGCGAGGGGTATAAAGAGCACACTTCAGTCTACTCTGTTCTTGAACGGTTCAAATGATTAAGGAAACAATAAATCGGCAGTGGTCAATTACCATCAAGCAAAAATTTTGCGAGGACATAAAAGATTCTCCTCAGCATTGCCTTTCTTTTCCCCATCCAATCAAAGGTCAGGGCATAAAACACAGCCAATGGAGATCATTCCTAAAGTCCGCTTTTGACATACAGGCCCACTCAGTAAATCCCGAAGCAGGTTCGCATAATCGACCATATGCCTACCTTCAGTCATCAAAATTCTCGGGGCATTAAGTCCACTCGCACTGGCATTTGCGGGTCTTCACAGTCACACCCATGGTCTAGTCTTGCTGTCACTCAAGGCAATCGCGCTGGCCGGACACACGGTACCATCACACAAGCAGTTGCATGGTGCAGTCACGCAATGTATTCACACGGTCTGGAAACACAAAACAATCACATAGGGACAAACACTCAAACAAGCCATATGAATTAGGCACTTAATGCAGCCACGTAACGTCGTTGCATGTTGCAGTAGCACGATACAGTCCCGTGATGCAACTACGTGGCACAACCACACAGTGTAATCACACGGCACTTCTACATGATGCAATCATATGTCCAGAACACACGAACACAAACGTCGTTCTTCTTTTGACCTTGCCATGCGATCAGTTAACCTCTCAACACAGGGGAATACGACCAATAGACAACGTCGACACCAAAATTATCCAACCGCTTCAGTCTTGCTAATTAGAATAGTAGCCCATACATTGGACTCTCTTCGCAGTAGTCATATTTCCAATTATTGCTATGAGTCGGGGCGTCTCCCCTTTACTTATCTACTCATGCAATCTACTGTAAGATTGGCCTTTGTCATGATGAGACACAACCGGTTAACAATGACCACCCATCCTAATTAGCTGGAGTAAAAGAAAGGAATGAGAACCGAAAATTAATAACTCAAAAGAAGTTATCACGCAATAGTCACAATCTTATCTGAGAGTTTTGGCCAAAGCAACCACTATGACAACCACGAGGAAGCGCATTAACCGCATCTGACAGTCACAAGCTGAGGGTCACTCAGAGGCCGCGTAACAGGCAGTAAGCAGAATCGTCTTCAAGAAAGCAGGACTCTCTCGTTGTTCAAGAACGCAGAAACACTGCCGACATCACCTGCGCTACCTCTCACTAAAGTGTCCCGCTCACGTGCACCAAAGGAAGAGAGTAGGTGTCTGATGTTGAGCACCCTCTCTTAATCCGTGAGCGGCGCGATCAAATGGCTCGTCAACTGTCTCGGTACGCATCAGAGCTTCTTCAGAAGTTTTCCATGATAATCGCCTCATAAAACGATTCCCCGAGGGTTATCTTGATAGTACGCAGGAAGATGACCAAACACACTGAGCCCCGCTGCTCAAGAGACGAGTGGCGTTAACCTCTCAATCACCTCTTACTCCCTTGTTGCCCGTCTCACGTCACTTTTTCTCATACGCCACTCGTTACGGTCCTTTTCTCAAGCTCGCCGCATATTGCAGTCCAGTCGGCGTCACCCTCTTCCGCCTGCTCACACGTTCCGCTCTCACCTCTACCTTTTCTTTTCCGTTCTCTCCGACTGCCCTGCGTTCGTCGGGCGTACTGCCCATTCTCACCCCCACACCTCTCGTTGATCGCCCTCTTGCCTTGGCCTTTTCGTTCCTCAAAACAGCCTCCTGTTGACCTCTGGCCGCCACGCGCTCACACGCGTCCTTTCCCTCTACCTTGGCTCTCTCCCGTTCCGCGGCCTCTGGGTGCCAATTGACGAGAGCTGGCCTCGGGTCCTCCTTCTATTGGGTCTGCTGCCCAGTGGTGCTTCTGGATCTCCCCTGGTCTGCTCCAGGACCAAAGATTCATTTGTCGATCTGCGTCGCTCATTTCACTTTCCCCTCCTTAGTCCCTGTCCTGGTGGATCTGTTCCAGGTCTGTTGTGTCCATCGAAGTCTCCGTCTCGTGATAGGCCACCGTTATCCGTAGCCTTGTCGTCACTCTGTCCCGTCTGCAATGTCTCTCAGCCCGGTCTCTTGCCTCCGAAATCGCGTCCTGTAACTTCGAGTTAGTCCGCATCTCCCCCTCCCTCCACGTTGATCTTCACCACCAGCTCATCTCCACCGTCATAATTGAGTATGACGGTAATCCAGGGCCCTTCCTCGGACACGGGTTTCCAGCGGGCCTGGTGATACCAGTACCCGGGCCTGTACCCATGCAGTGCCATACTCAGACTCTATATTATGACCTCCACGCAACACTAAGCCGTCCACACGGAATAGTATACTAACAGGCAATACACAGGTAGGCTTGCAGCTTGCTATAGCCGCAACCACCGCCCAGCAAGCCTCAGTTTCCAGCACGCTGAGCACGTTGAGAGCGATCCTTCATCCAGCACAGCACGTCCACAACTCTGAGGTTGTCCTAACAGAGCGCTACGATGAAACTCAAACCCCCAGAGCAGCAATTGTGCCTGGCATTCGCGACGTGCCTAACACTCGGCTCCATCACTCTTTTATAGGCTTGTTGCCCGCCAGGGTCCCTGTGCTCTAAACGGTAGATTCTGCCAAGATCTTTTCCCGAAGGGTAAGGACAAATTCAGAATTAGAAAGAAAATTAATTAACTCCCGAAGTTATTTCCAGTCTGGACCCTAACTGTCAGGCGGAGTCCCATTCCAACACCGTTCACGATTACTGCCAAAGACTTAGACCGTCGGTCCCATAACGGGATACCGATTGGTGGTTCTTTCCCTTTAAAGCCTACAATTAGGACTACAGTATCCGGGTGCCTATGTCCGATGGTAAGGAGGGGGCTTATGACCCTCCAGGAAGGGGGTGATAAGCTTCCTACCAATGTGGCTGCGGGTCACCCTTCTTTTGAGGCATGACCGCGCAGCCCTCAGTCGGCGCACATTCTCAGACGGAATACCCCATCGCTCCAAATTCGGACCGTTGGCTCTCCTGTGAAGTGACAGACTAAAAGGTAACCGAATCAGACAGACGAGCAAAAAGAAAACAAAATAATAATAGAGGAAAGGAAAATATGGCGTTTCGAAATTCCGCCGCGCAGCAGCCTTGCCCGAACGGCAATACGAGTCCACACATAAATCTAAAGCCCGACTTCCAATATTATCCCTCTCTTTCCCCCTTTTCTTATTTTTCTCTCTTCAGTCCTTTCTGTATCTGCCCCCTTAACCTGGCCACCGAGGGTCTCATCGAGAGGCTCGGACGAACAGGTCTGGTGCAGGCGATATACAAGGGTCAGTAAGATTCAGACCATAAGATCGCAGTTACGGTCCGAAAACCCGAATCGGTGGCCCCTTTTTCTACGAAATGACAGATTGACAGGCGGAGAACCGAAAATTGGAAATTTAATAATAATAACAATAATAATAATAATAATAATAATAATAATAATAATAATAATAATAATAATAATAATGATGATGACGACAATTTAAAATTGGAAAGGGAACCATAGTATCACAGCGGTCTGAGGCCACCTGATTTCCCCATACATAAGAAAACGAGTTTCGATCTGACATCTGATTCCCTCCTTTTCGACAGCGATTGCTCCTAACCGATAACTTGGCTAGAGGGAACTCGGCGCGCAGTAGAAAAGTTGCGCCAGTCCCTTCACCTCCTCGTCCCAGGGCGAGCCCGGCGGCTGCCACGGCCACAGGCCGGTTGTGCTCTGCTGTACAGCAAGGCGCCGAGCCTACGTGCACCAATGGAAAGCCCTGTGGCGCACCTTTTGTTGAGGCAAGCACCGAACAGGGTTGGTCCACGTCATGGTACAGCCCAGGTACCAGGGAATTTCTAATTCCGGAACATGCCCGTAGGCACCACATAGGTCACGACACCGAAACAAAGGGCGACATCAGGTAGGGACCTGGTGAACAGAGGAGGGCTGAGACACCGCGCCCTCCGACATAATACCAAACCCCCACCCAGCGTCCCCGCTGGGTCAAAATGGATTACGCTCCCAGTATAAAACCAGAGTAAACAAGTTGCACTCTCATTCGTTCCTACTTGCGACTCGCGGTAGCATTCATACTGTCTCTTAGAGCAGTCAGTTTTCCGTTTTCACTCTGCGTCATCCTTTTCCTCTGTGCTAGGTTTCTTTTTCGTGCCAGGCTCCTCTCCTAGCGTTCGTCTTCTCTCTGCGCTTGCTTTTTCTCTTTGTGCTCACCTTCTCTCTCACATAACATGCTGTAGTCTCTCGTGGTCGGCGCGGTTATTCTCTTTATTTCTCTTGGAAATTTTTCGCTTCCGTTTTCAGGATCCATCTCATCATCATAAACTTCACTTATACAACCTCCTCAGTCATAGCCTTTGGCGCTAAATTCTGTCATTTATCTTCTCTTTTAACAACCATCTCACGCGCATCATGTCTGAGGCACGCCGCGGACGGGGTAGAGGAAGGGGAGGAAGAACAGGGAAGGCTAAGGAAGAACCGCCAGTTAGGGCACGAAGGGATTATAACTCAGAGGAGGAGCCGAGAGGCTATGGCCGTTTAAGGCCACATCCCCGTTACCCGTTAGGAGGGTGGTACGAGAGAACTCCATCCCCAGACAGGATGGAGTTTCTTCGTAAGAAATTCGATGCGCACTATGATACCCCTAATGCCTCTTCTCCTCCTTATATCCCCAGAGCTCCTTCTACTCCAGCTCTAAGCAAGGTCACAGTGCCTGCTCCACCTCTCTCTGTCCCATGTGTTGTCTTATCACCCCATCACCCTAATCTCTGCATTCTCTTCAGCATCTTTTTCCTTCTCTTTCTTTTCCAGCTCGAACTCATGGCAATCTTTTATGTTTTGTATAAGCATGACTTCTTCTCAGCCTTTTGAGTCTGATCCCGGCTCATAGGATTTCCAGTTCACTGTCCACTCCATAGCGTCCCGGGCCTGAGAGTTTGGCTTCTTTAAGGCCAGGGATGCAGGTTCCTTGTGAACCAGGCCGCTTGTCGGCCACCAAATAAAATTTTAAGAAGGATTTTGTCTGAATGTTTGACTTGTTCAACCGCTGGATATTCACATGGAGGTTACCTCAGCTCTTGATCAGGTATTTATGCCAAGGATGACCCAAGCAACGAGGGTACTCGCTCTGTCTGCCATGCTGGAAGTAGGGCATACCAAACCTTCTTTTCTGTTCTCTGGCCTGAGTGAGACGTCTTCTCATCTTCTCAAGCACCTGATGAGGATACCAAAGCCTTGTTTTCTTTCTCTGGTCTGAGTGAGGCGTCTCCCCAACTTCTCAGACAAAAGGGAGGGGATACCAAACCCTTTTTCTTTTTCCTGGCCTGGGAACTTCAGACAATTATCTGTATACCTGCAAAACCAGCGAGTCCCACAGACAACAACCATGCCCCAACAAGCAGACTCTCTGACAACCAGCAGTTAAGCATAAATAAATTAAAATAAAACCCATAAATAATATAATAAATAATAAATAATAATTAATACATAATATTTCTTCATATCTAGGGATTTATTGATTGCCTTGGTTTCGGCCCACCACTGTCCAGGAATGTCAAACGTCCCGTCAGTCTGACATACCTCATTCGGCCCTCCTCAGGCCAGTACTAGTCAGACCATTTGTCTTGTTAGCCCCTTTGACCTGCCGCCAGGTCAAGACCAATCATACCCACCACTCGAGTATGACAGCACTCTCGCCAGGACACCCAGACTACAGCGGGTCTAGTCACCCTATGACAGTAGACGTCCCGTCAGTTTGACTGTCCCAAATCCGGATTTGACCACTGCGGTCAGGGACCGGCTCACCTACCAGTTTTTGGCCAAGGGCGCTGGCTGCCCCGCCCAGATTTTTGAACGTGTGACCCGGTCTAACCACAGTTCCAGGCTCTGGCTAACCTCACAAGATTGCATCCTCTGACTGCGGTAGGGTTCCAGCTGACCCCTTTCGGTCTCATTGGCCAGACTCCCGGAGCCTTAGCCTCAGCGGACTACGGAATTCGACACTCGCGTCGGGGACCTGCTGACCCCACCAAATTGCAACCTACTGCGGTAAGGCTCTGGCTGGCCCCGACAGTCAACGCATCCTTAGGTTAGGGAAGAGAACCCCAGGTACATACAGTCAGGAAAGTATATCATAACCCCACAAGCAGACTGTATCACGTCCCATAACAGAACGAACATTTCCCAGGAGATCTCCTTTCGGTCTCAAGAGGTATTGAACAATAACATGCTAGCCAACACTAAAGGTTCACAAGAGACCTCTCTTCAGCCTCAAGCAAAGACTTAGTGCTAGCCCCAGAGAGCTCCCTTCCCTCAACTGGAATTTCTTTTTCCAAGAGACGTCCCGTCAGTCTCAAGGAAATACTGAAACTCTGATCTCAGAGAGGTTCCTTCCCTTATCTGAGTGAAGACAGACCCTTAGCCAAGAAGCACGAAGTTTCTCTACTGACCACTCTTAGTCAAGTAAGTTGAACTTCTTTATGTCCGCCTTCATCCGAATCTCTTGAGTGGACAGCTTAGTCAGAGAGACGAAGTCCTTCTGCTGATAACTTTTAATCAAACAGAACTGAACTTCTTTATGGCCATCATGCTTTCTCTTTGTCATAAGAATAATACTGCTCATATCACTTGATGTGCCACAGCCATGAGTTTCTCAGATCTTGACACGGTGTCAACGCTCCTAGAACTGTACGCACAGTTACTCCTCACTCCTAGGATTTGACACTCATGGAACGACTGCAGCGCTGCATCAAAGATATAGTCTCACTAACTTAGTTGCTTGCTGAAATAGATAATGAAATGACTTGCTGAAAACTGAAATATTAAAACTGAGATGCTGAAACTGAAGTACTGAAACGGAAATACTGAAACTGAAATGCTGAATTGACTATACAAGAATGATCATTGTCTGCTGATAACTGAGCCTCACTGTCTCAGTGTCTTACTGTACTCTTTCTCAGTCCTCTATGACCGTTCTTTTACTTGGATGGTTGACTTCTCTTTCCTCTCTTTGGAGTTACTGTAGGGATCAAGTCAGGGTCTCTGAAGATGAACTTACGAAGCCTTGACCCTGATACCATGTCATGAACCCTGAATCCATCAATTTCTGATATCTCATAAACCTTGTCTTTTGCCTCTCCTGTGATTCTGTAAGGACCAAGCCATCTGGACTCCAATCTTTTAGTCCATTGTGTCTCAAGAGAACTGTCAAACAAAAGAATAACATCTCTAATCTTCAATTTCTTTTTTCTTATATATCTTTTCTTGTTCCATCTTTCTTGATCCGATAGTCTGTTGGATACCATTCTTTCTGTTGCGTCCATCACTGCCTGATCGACTTCAGATATCTGCCTCATTCTGATCTGAAGGAGTTCTGAAATAGAAAAATCCATGTCACTCTCTTGACTTGACCATGTCTTGACAATACTCTCAATAGGCAATGTAGCATATCGATCGTACCACTGAGTAAAAGGTGCATAACCAATTGTTCTCTTGACTGTGATATTATCAGTATATACAGCAGCTCTTAATACCTTTGGCCACTTGCTGAGTTTCCCTTCATACCACTTGGCTAATGAATCTTTCAAAGTTCTGTGGCCTCTTTCAACAGATGCATTCGCTTGAGGATGGTAAGTAGTCACATACTGAATTCTTACACACAATCTGAGCGTAATTCTTCTGACAACCTCATTTCTGAATTCTGATCCTCTGTCTGAGACAAATTTTCTGATAAAAGGATACCTTAGATAGACTTCCTCTATCCAATCAGCCACTTGTTCGGTTGTCTTCCTTTTCAGAACTTTTGCCTCAACGTATCCAGATAAATTATCTCTCATGTTTAGTATGTATCTCATCCCACCCTTGCTTAGAGGCATAGTGATGAGATCCAGATGAACTCTACTACCGGGCTCTACCAAGATTGTAGGGAATAGGGGCTCAATCATCCTTGTGGTAGACCTCTTCTGACATAAGATACATGATTTACAATATCTAAAAATCATATCTCTCATGCCAGGCCAGAAGTAGAGTTTGATAGTCTTGGAGTAGGTAGCCTCAGCAGCCTTGTGGCCACCAGCGACCCCTTCATGCAGGGCAACAATTATCTCTAACTGCCTCTGGACCACACTTAGCGGAGGTAAGCCTCCCTTACCATCCTCAAAGAGATGTCCTCTTTTTAGTCTGAATTTCTTCCTTGAATCTTTACAATAATATTATTTTAGCTGCTCCTTTTCCATCTTTCTGTCAATCTCTTGATAATTTTCATCATATTCTTCAAAGAAGAAAAATATCTCTTCTTCTTTTTTTTCAGTCTCTTCTTCTTCCTTTGAACCTGAATTTTCCCCAATCTCATGAGCAGCCACTGCTGCAGCATTGATTTTAGCATACCAATCATTCGGCTTATCTTCTTCTTCTTTCCCAAGAATCGATTTATAAACGTATGCACTTGGGATTTCTCCCCAACTCTCTCTCTCTTCAGGCCACAGACTCCATTTGTAGGAGCATGGTGGCTCATAATCCTCATCATCTTTTTCATTAAGGAAACTATCAACATAGGCGGATTCTTCAACTGTTCCATTCTCATATTCTTCTTCGTCTCGCCACTCGATCCGGCTTAAGCCACCCAGCACTACTCCACCATCTCTTAGTTTTCCTTGCAATGTTTCTGCTGCAGCTTGTCTTTTATCATTCCATGCTAAGGTCTAGCCCCTTGTCTTACCATTTCTCTCAGAGGCTCTGCAACAGCAGCAAAATAAGGAATAAAAATCCTCCAAAATCCACAGACTCCCAAGAAGCTTCTGACATCTGTCACTCTTTTGAGAGGCAGAAACCAGTTCAAAATCTTGTCTATTTTCTTGGGATCTGGACTCCTACCCTATCTGAAGCCCAGGATTATCACTTCTGGTTGGAAGAGAATGGACTTTGGTCCACTGACAGTCAGATTATACTTTTGAAGTCTTTTTAGGACCATCTTTACTCCTTCAGCATGTTCCCAGACAAACTTTCTGACTCCCCGTGCGACCAAAGTTTCGTCTCTTACAAGGGGTCCTTTTACAAGATTGTCATCAATGTAGGGACTGGTTATTTCAGGAGAAATATCCTGCATGACTTTGATCATATCCCTTTGAATCACTGTCACTCCATTAGTCCATCCCTGAGGTACCACGCACATCCGAACAAGCCCCCTTGGCGTGTGCATGACAGTCATTGGACGGCTAGTGTGATCAATAGGAAACTGATTATACCCAGAATACAGATCAACTAGGGAATAAATACATCGACCAGCAAATGATTCAGTGAGGAGATCAGCATTAGGAAGATTATCTGCATCACGTACCGTCATAGAATTGAGCTTCTGAAAATTTTGTATCCATCTTAGCCCGCCCCCTGGTTTCCACAAACAAAACCAGTGGTTAGCATATGGTCCATCAGCAGGTTCAACAACATTAGATGCAATCTTTTTGTCAAGATACTTTACAACCTCTGCCTCTTCCTTGAAGGCATACTTGGTTGGCCTATCATTCCATGGAACATGGTCAACTGTCCAAATTTTGGTCATTTTGATCATGTCCACGTCCAATCGCCCTCTCTCCTCATCATTAAAGGAGAAAGCACCAGAGAATTCCTGATACATCTCGAAGATATATTCTTTCTCTTTGGGTAGGATAAACTGATCCGAGCCTATCTTCATTGTATCAAACCTTTCTATGGAGACCCTATTCTCCAATTTTGTTGATTCCCTCAATGCTTCATCATAATCTTTCTCTATTAAGTCTGTCACTGGTTTTTTCTTCACCCCCTTGAGCTTGTATTTTCTTTTCGACCCAGTAACTATTTTCCTAAAAAAGGGTGAGTCGATGCAAATCTCAATTCCATTTTTTTCCCCTTAGTAGTTTCTACAGCTTTCTTGAAGGCTTCAATTTGCCCATCTTTATCCTCAAGTTTACCAAGGGGTTTCATCATTTTCGAAACTTGATTGATTCCCACTAAAATCTCTTCTTTTGCTTCTCGTTTTCCTTCTTCCTTTAGCCTCCTAACCCTTTCAGCAAATTCCTCCCTCCTGATTGAATTAGCAGATAGTTGATGCTTGAAGTAATTTTTCATACCGACCATAAAGGTCTGCTCTTGAGCAGTCTCGGGATCCTGTAGACTGATCCAAGATGACCCCTCATGACTGAAAAATTGGACCGTCTCCATCCTTTGCAAGAATGAAGTTCCCAAGATACAGTCATGATCCAGATCAGGAACTACAAAACCTAGTAACTCCACAGTCATTGTCCCAACCTTGATAGGCAAATTATCAATGAATCCTGCCACGGACAACTCTTCTGCAATATTACTTTGTACATTTCGTGCAGGTCTGTCAATTGATAAATTACAAGTTTCCATCGTTCTTCGTGAACGAAGTATCATCTCTGCCCCATAATTTACTAGGGCTAGAATCTTCACTTGATTAATGCGAATTGTAAGATGCGCACAACCCATGGTTGCAAATCTCATCGTGCAACCTAGTAGTGACCTATTCACTTGGTTGGGAAAGACTGACCCCAAATAATTAACTTTCATCTTTTTCTGCTCAATTAACCTTTTCAACTCTTCTCTCAGTTTGGGTACTAGTGTCATTGCTTCCTTAAAAGACAGTATCACTTCCGTTTCTTCCAGGATCTTAGCAATTACATCTGAAATCACAGTCCCATCATCCAAATCACTCTTGAGAATAATTTTTTTTTTCCTCCCCTGTTCATTCTTTTCCTGTGATCGTTCTGGTTCAGGATCATCAAGGATGTCGATAGGTGATTCCTCAGTCTTCTTTCTTTTCTTTTCTTCTATCATCTAAGGTGTCATTCGAGTTTGGTGGTTCCTTACTTCACCAACCCTGGCACTAGGTTCCATGATAAGCTCTGGGGGTAGATCACCATGGAATGACATCATGTTAGCCAGGAAATGAGTCATCTCATCGGAAGAGGACTCTACTAATCCAGAGGGTTTCTGAAAAGTAGTGTTCCCTCCCAATGGAGACTCACTAGACTCACACTCTGTCAATGTTAAGGACTGCAGAGACAACTCAATCATGGTATGAGGGTCATCTGTTCTTTGTACCAGTTCATTAGGCAAGTCTCCGGTGAAGAAATGAACATTCACATTAGCCTTTCTCTTCTTCTTAATTTTCATCTTTTCATCATGTTTAAGAGCAAGAAGTCTCATACCTCCTGGATGTCTAGGATCCAACTTATTCCATGAGCTATCACAGACATGGTTCATTGCATCTTTATTTGCCACCCCACTTCTTACATCCTCCTCAAGTGGCTTGCAGTAGGTCGTAGTATGTCCACTTTCGCCACAATAGTAGCAAGTAAAACTCCTCTTAGGACGCTCATCATATTTTATTCTCTCTATATTTCCTCTATCACCATTCTTCCCATTCCTTTTGGTTCTGGACGAATCCCCCTTCTTACCATGATTTTCGTTGTCATCATCATCGTCGTCATCTTCCTCACTTTCAGCCTTCTTCTTTCCCCTATCATCCACAGCATGCGTTGCAGGCCTTGCAGGCATGAAGTTAGCCATCACGTTTTAAAGAATATTCTCAGCAGTCAAATTGCTTCCTCTATTCATTTCATTCTCAGTCTCCCAATCCTTGGCCAAAGTACTGATCTGATCCACTGACCATTTCTTATGGGAGACAGTAGGTAAAGTTCTTATGATTGCAACCATTTCATCCCATCTGAGAGGATAGTGCTGAGCTTGATTAAGAACTGTTTGCCTTTCAGTGTCAATAAAATTTGTCAAAAATATATGGCATCTTTGGGTTTCATCCAAATATGGAATTCTCCTTGCTGTTCGGATAAAAGTCTGGAAAAAAACATTAAAAGTGTCATATTTAGCTCTTCTGATATTGAGTAAGTCCTTAGTTGTGGTTGGGACTGAATCTTTCTCAAATTCCTTTTTCGGTCTCTCCTTGACTTCTTCCCAAGTAGTAGCACCTTCCATTAATTCCTGAACTGTCAGTCTTGAGTCAGTATCACAATAAGATAGGAGGTGCTTAAGCCATTGCTTATCTGTCCAGCCATAACTGAGTCCAAATAACTCATACTCATCCAGGAAGTCATTAACTTGAGGTCCTTTGAAGCAGGAAATCCCCTCATCTGTTTTTTTTGCTCTCGCAATATCTGACCCCCCTTTGATTGTATCAACTCTCTTGACCAGTTCCCGTATAACCCCAACTAAGGCTTCTTCATTGGTCCCTGCTGATGTACTCGGTCTTTCTCGTCCCGCCATTTTGACCATAGATCTTTCCCAAATATTCTCTTCTCTTTCTGTCACTCTTATCCTTTTTCTTCTCTGCCCTTCAATCCCTCACTCTTCTTGCAAGAGATACAGGCTCGTTCCTTTCTTTTCTTGTCTGCTCTACCCCCATGAAAGTTCTGTACATATAAGGTATAGGCAATAATTGATTGGGTAGTGATCAAGGGCAGTGCAATCCTTCTCAGCCTTCCTATATAATTTCCAATCAATTCTTTCTCATCATCCATACTCAGTCTTCTGTCATACCCCTTTATAGTACCCCGAATCATAAAATATCGAGTCAGGTCTATAATATCATAATCAAATTGCATCGTTTGAAGCCCACTGTTGATCCTTCTTGCAAGAGAGACCCGTTCCTGAAAAGTGTGGTATGATACTCTCTCAATAGTTCCCACTTTCACCACCTTTAACAGATAACTTATCTCAGTCTGGTTAGTGGTAATTCTTAAGGCAGAATCTCTCATGCTGTCGAAGAAAGGCTGCAAAAACTCAAGCTCATCCAGGGTAGAAAGATTTCTATCAGAGATCCGAAGAATCTCTTCTATCTTCACTACTCTACCCTCCATCAAAACTCCTAGTGTCAACTGCTAAGTCAAACTGGGCATTGCTAATCATCATAAACAATATCTGAAATGTAGATCTCAGCTTGAACATAATCAGGGACCTCGAATCTGTGTTGAAAGGTACTCAGAAGTAGGGATTTTATCATCACAGTGGAGTTTTTTCTCTTGCTCTACCGATCTCAGCAATGGCTTCCAATAGAGGCATCTAATCTCTCATACCTTCAAATCCCTTAGCAATTGAGAACTCAGGAAGCCTCTCAAATTGTCTTACTTCTTTCCCCCAGGTTACTTTTCTCTTTAGTTTTTCAAGTCACTCCTTGGTTCTTATGAGACTAATATAAGCACCTGTTTGACACTCCAAGTAGTCATCTTCCTTTTCTAGGCCTGTTGGTACATAAATCCGTACGTCCAGACTGCCAGTACTCGTGAATTTGACCACTGGGATATAAAATATTATGGGTCCTCTCTCACAAGTCTCATATCTCAGGATCACAAAAGGATTATCACACCCTATCACCGCATAGAGTTTACCCCTCACAGTAGTTATCCTGGCTACTGAGAGTATTCTTCTTGAGCTCTCTTCACTTTCCATGCAAACTTTATCATGGCATACCAGTTGTTTTTAAATAGATTGAGGTCACGTAAGGGAGGGACTGGGAATCCATCGAAGACAGTAAATCGAGTCGACCCCTTGAAACATTTGTTCTCTCTCTCAAACCTCTTTTTCTCTCTCAGTACTACCTCTTCAGCAAATCCTCAGCATCTCTCATACACCGCTTCAGCACTTCTTTCTTCTAGAACATAGACTCTCACATCATACACATCCAGATCTGTGAAATAGAATGTCAGTACATATAATCGTTCTTGTTCCCATCCGCTCTCGACCATCTCATACCTGACAACTTCATATGGAAATGCCTCTCTCTTGCTTAAAGTATTCAACGACCTTAGGAGACCTTCAATCTTCTCTTGACTTCGACCCGAACCTCTGCCAAAATTTGACCTTTTTTGTCTGATTACTTCTGCTGAAATCTCTTCAGCTCTCATGACCACCATTTTTTTTCTCCCTTGTCAATACCATGTTGATTATTGGCAGCCAGTTAGTCCTATCACAATAGTTGTTAGGTATAGGAGGGATTGGAACAGTCTTGTATGTCACTGGCATTATACCTCATTCCACTTTCCTCTTTTGCTTAATCAAGTCCGTTTTTTCATCATAGATAAATTAGATCACGACCTATCATAACGAGTTTAAATTCTCACCATCATTGCTGCCTCCTTCCTTGACATATGGGCTGATATCATAGATATTTCCCTCAAAGAAATGAGTCAGCACTACGCAGATGGTTGAGCCACGAGAGTGATAGCCCTAACAAGCCTCATATCTGAAAGGAAATATTCCCCTTGTAGTAATTTTAGACAATTCTTTCAGAGCATCATCGACCAGCATCTGTGCCGATCCGTTTCACTCCTCCTTTTAATTCCTTTCAGTGTGTTGGGCGATAATTGGACATACCTGTTATCAAGCTCGATTCCCTCCAGTCAATAACATCAATCTCATTTCGCGATCTAGTGTGGTACCTCACACAAGGGAAAAATAAATCGTAGTTAGCAACCGTGATTCTCAAGAGGTTCGAGACCCAAAAGAGAAAAATAAAATTAGCATGAAGCTCATATAAAAAATGTCAACATTTCTCACGTCTATAATCAAAGCTCAAAGATAATGATGACCCAGGCTCGTTCCGGACACGAAAATCTTTTCATGTCCTCGACAACGGCGCCATTTTTGTCGCACTTTTTCCCAGCCGAGCCACTTCGGGCGACCGAAAAGCCAACAGGCTGTCACGCAGGATTTTGTATGCGATTGAAATAAATAAAATAAATTAAATAATGCAAATCCCTTCCTGTTGTGTGCATCCAGCTTCGAGCGAGACCCTTCAATTGCGGTCTTCGTCGGTCCCCGGTCCTAGGAATCTTTTATTTTGATTCGGATCAGCAAAGAATTATGCAAATAATAATCATAAAATTATGGGATGCTATGCATGCATCAATTATGTTAATCTGATTTTGAGAACTGCGACAAAAACATCCATGAAGGCAATCATTAAGCAAGAATAATGCAGAAAATAAGACTGACTGACTCGAGCAAACATAGGGGCAATTGAATGAGGGAAGAATGAAAACTCATAATAATCTCAGAAAGTACATGTAAGCGGACATGGTCAACACCCCTCAAGAGTCCTCACTCATCTCTCTGGCCAGTCTCTCTCAATCTCTTTTCACTGGTCTTCTCTAGTGTCGAGACCCACGCCCACGTACAATCTGAGACTAAGGCTTTGTGACAAAATGCCACCTGTAGCCAGCAAGCTCTAAACACGACCATCCGAGGCGCATAACACGGTAGTTAACCATTGAGCAAAACTCCTCCCACAAGGTAGGCAGCCCGTCCACTGAAAAAAAACCTCGTCTGAGGTAAGGATACTCAGTGGACTCAGTCAACGCCTCAATGTCGATCACCGTTGGAGAGATGCACCTCTTTGCCAATCCGATCACATCCAGCCAACTCGTGCCATCTCTGAGAAGAGAAGGGACTGGAGGCCTAGGATAGTCAGTATAGAGCATAGGCCCGAAGCTGCGGATCAGGGTAGTGTCATTCTCATCGAGCTCTCTCTCTTTCTGCTCAAGGTACTCAGTAGCTGAGATCCAGACTAGATCAAAAAGCTCATGAATCTCCTTGCCCTTCCTCGGGTAAGGTCTCAGATCGTGGATAGTGCCATCAACAAACCTGGTCTGGACAATGAAGATTGACAAATCTCCGTGTCTGAAACTGATGACACTAACATACTGATAATGGAATGTCTCCTTGCATGAAATCCGATTGAGACTGGCCAGCACTGACTCACTGACCTGAGTAGACTGAACTGTACTCATGAGTACTCGTGCCCGTACGAATTGGTCAGACGATTCCTGAAAACAGATTACCAAACTGGCCGCAGGGAACTGATTGCCAATAACGGATTGCTGATAATAGACTGCTGATTAGTTGAATGCTGATGACTGATTGCTGATTAAATGATCACTGATGACTAATTGTTGAGCTGCAAGAAGCTGTTTGCTGATAACTAGTTGCTGTTTTCTGAGTGTTGCATCTTGATGCTGATTAGGAGACTGAACGGTTGCTGATCCGACTGTTGATCTGATGATTGTTATTTTGATGAGAATGTTGTTGAGACTGCCAACCAGTTGCTTGAATAAATGTTGGTTAGTTGCTGGCTAACTGCAGGTCAAGGATTGAAAAGGTTACTTGTTAATTACTACTTGAATGAGAAAAAAAAGTACCGTTGAGATTATTGACCTGATGACTGGATGCTGCCGAGATTACTGGCTCTGCATGAAGCCCATTAAGTCTGCCTTCAGTTCTCTGGGTCTGTTCTGAGCTCGCTGATCTTGTATGGAATTCACTGATTTTAATTTTGAGCCCTGATCACTGTTCTGCGAGCGGATTACCGCTCTGGACGTTGAAAACTGCACCAAGTACTAGAAAACTGCTCCGAGTGTTGTTTCAGAGAGTCGTGCCACTAGAGTAACCAGGCTCACGAGAGCCTTGCCCTGGCCTGTTCTACTGTCTCAAGTGTGGAACTGGTACCGTGCAACTTGTCGTTGACTCCATAGAAATAAATTACGTATTCGATATACTTCTCACCCTTCACCCTCTGAACCGCATGCTCACGCTGAAGTTCCCTGTTAAATTTCATATCTCGGCAGACTCCTTCCTCCCATCCCTCTCTCTTTTCTCTGATTAGCATGCTCTTTACTGCAAGGATCGCATCGTCCTTCATGTCTCCCTTCTTTTACATTCGGATCATACAGAAGTGTTCACCAATAGCCACCCTCAAGCACGAGGTAGTTTGAATACCAACTGTACGGTGTTTGACAACTGTCCGGTTACTGTTTGCTCACTGTTTAAACTGTTGTCGACTGCATATTTGAATAGTACAGACTGCTGATTACTAGCTGATCAGTAGTTATCTTGGTTATTTATGGATTGCCGATCTCGCCGTGTTTTTGACTGGACCCAACTTCGGGAATGACTCGATTTTTCTTACTCTGCTTTAGTTGGGTGCGGTCTCACCTCATTGACACGCATAGACCGTTCTTCTTGTCTCCTTAACTGAACTCACTAATGAGATGAAGGCCCACAGTCCGGCGTTTTCTGTTGTGCAGGTAATAGGTGTACTCAATTTTTATGTGGTGTCCCACTAAAGAGTGCATTACCCCTCCATTATAATTGTTTGGAAGTTATTCTCCCCAATTGCTCTCTCTCTCCCCTCCAACCTTCTGTTGTACCTTGGCGTGGTGAACGGGTCTCCTTCACAGAGTCATTATCACCCGTCCTCCCACTGAGTCTTTCTACTCAAATCGAGGATCAGAGGTTCTCAGGAGGTCATGACATGACATGTTACAGCTTGAAGTTCCTACCTGAGAACAACTCACAGAAGAGGCAACTGACTGCTTCAGACGGAGTTGATAATTGGCCAAAAAGCAACTGACCCTCGGAGTTTAGCCCCCGGTCGAAATACTCAAATCAATATTGTCAAGATGTGCAGTTTTCGTCTTTAACGTCAGATGCCTCTTTCATTATCTGAAAGAGCCTATCTGACAGAGTTAAATGACATGTAGAAACAGGCTCAGACGATCGCAGCCCACTCGTCTATGCCTTGCCTCTAAGTATCTCATTCATGACTTCTGAATATTCAGCGATACTGCTTTTCAGGTCTCACTTAAAGTTTGGCATATCAGTTTTTAGAGAAATGATTTACTCAACCGGGTTTTTGCTCGGAGAACCGAAGCCCCAATAATCAGCACTATAAATATGGGCACTTGCCTTGTTCATGCTATCCTTTTGTACACCAACTGGTAACGGCCAAAGTTTTCTGGGCTCGGTACTCGGCCATAGACACACGCCACCTTCTAGGAGCTTGGCCCTCGCCCAATAGATGAGCAAACTTATGAAACAGTTTCCTCTTATCACTCGGAGTGCAAAGGTACAGTAAGCCACCCGAGTTCTGATCCTATTTTTCGACGATGGTTTAATTACTACCCATCAAGGTGACTCTGTCTCTAACTCAAAATTCGGCGAGTAGAACAACTAGCCCGAACTGCTGTTCGCAGTGAACAAGACAAAGGACCGGTCACCCAGGCTTAGCTTTATATGTCAGGCAAGAAAGAAAAACACTCCCGAGGGTATAAAGAGCACACTTTAATCTACTCTGTTCTTGAACGGTTCAAATGATTAAGGAAACAAAAAATAGGAAGTGGTCAATCACCATCAAGCAAACATTTTGCGAGGACACTCCTCAGCATTGCCTTTCTTTTCCCCATCGAATCAAAGGTCAGGGCATAAAACACAGCCAATGGAGATCATTCCTACAGTCCCCTTTTGACATACAGGCCTACTTACTAAATCCCGAAGCAGGTCCGCATAATCGACCATATGCCTGTCTTCAGTCATCAAAATTATCGGGGCATTCAGTCCACTCGCACTGGCATTTGCGGGTCTTCACAGTCACACCCGCGAGCTACTCTTGCTGTCACTCAAGGCAATCGCGCTGGGCGGACACACGGTACCATCACACAAGCAGTTGCATGGTGCAGTCACGCAGTGTATTCACACGGTGTTGAAACACAAAGCAATCATGTAGGGACAAACACTCAAAGAAGCCATATGAATTAGGCACTCAATGCAGCCACGTAACGTCGTTGCATGTTGCAGTAGCAGGATAAAGTCTCGTGATGCAACTACGTGGCACAGCCACACGGTGTAATCACACGGCACTGCTACATGATGCAATCACATGTCCAGAACACACAAATACAAAGGTCGTTCTTCTTCTGACCTTGCCATGCGATCAGCTAACCTCTCAACACAAGGGAATACGACCAATAGACAACGTCGACACCAAAATTATCCAACCGCTCCAGTCTTGCTAATTAGAATAGTAGCCCACACATTGGACTCTCTACGCAGCGGTCACATTTCTAATTATTGCTATGAGTCGGGGCGTCTCCCCTTTACTTATCTACTCATGCAATCTACTGTAAGATTGACCTTTGTCTAAGTCAAAAGAAGTTATCACGCAATAGTCACGATCTTATCTGAGAGTTTCGGCCAGAGCAACCACGATGACAACCATGAGGAAGCGCATTAACCGCCTCTGACAGTCACAAGCGGAGGGTCACTAAGAGGCGGCGTGACAGGCAGTAAGCAGAATCGTCTTCAAGAAAGCAGGACTCTCTCGTTGTTCAAGAACGCAGAAACGCTGCCGACATCACCAGCGCTACCTCTCACTGAAGTGTCCCGCTCACGTGCACCAAAGGAAGAGAGTAGGTGTCTGATGTTGAGCGCCCTCTCTTAATCTGTGAGCGGCACAATCAAACGGCTCGTCAACTGTCTCGGTACGCATCAAAGCTTCTTCAGAAGTTTTCCACGATAAGCGCCTCATAAAACGATTCCTCGAGGGTTATCTTGACAGTACGCAGGAAGATGATCAAACACACTGAGCCCGGTTGCTCAAGAGATGAGTGGCGTAGACCTCTCAATCACCTCTCACTCCCTTGCTGCCCGTCTCACCCCACTTATTCTCGTACGCCACTCGTTATGGTCCTTTTCTCAAGCTTGCCGCATACTGCAGTCCAGTCGGCGTCACCCTCTTCCGCCTGCTCACACGTTCCGCTCTCACCTCTTCCTTCTCTTTTCCGTTCTCTCTGACTGCCCTGCGTACGTCGGGCGTACTGCCCATCC
The DNA here is from genome assembly GCA_003427395.1 of Chara braunii. NCBI lineage: Eukaryota > Viridiplantae > Streptophyta > Charophyceae > Charales > Characeae > Chara > Chara braunii. The sequence continues at coordinate 1,585,976 of BFEA01000356.1, read as the reverse complement.
TCACCCCCACACCTCCCGTTGATCGCCCTCTTGCCTTGGCCTTTTCGTTCCTCAAAACAGCCTCCTGTTGACCTCTGGCCACCGCGCGCTCACACGCGTCCTTTCCCTCTGCCTTGTCTCTCTCCCGTTCCGCGGCCTCAGGGCGCCAACTGACGAGAGCTGGCCTTGGGACCTCCTTCCTTTGGGTCTGCCGCCCCGTGGTGCTTCTGGATCTCCCCTGGTCTGTTCCAGGACCTGAGATCCGTCTCTCGATCTGCGTCGCTCATTTCACTTTCCCCTCCTGAGTCCCTGTCCTGGTGGATCTGTTCCAGGTCTGCTGTGTCCATCGAAGTCTCTGTCTCGTGATAGGCCACCGTTATCCGTAGCCTTGCCGTCACTCTCCGGTTCGGCTTAAGTACCCTGTCGGGCTCTTCCCACAAGTGTGTGCCCGCGCTTCGAGTGCACGGAGGCTGCCAAGTCACTTGCAGCGCCTCGGTACCGGTGTTGTGCCCAGGCCTGATTCGGCCCCCAAAAAGGTCCCAGTGAAAAGGGCCTACTCATCGGGAACTCGGCCTTTGCAGCGCCGTGGTACCGCAGTTGTCCCCGAGCCTGTCCCAAGCCTGCCCGGGCCTATGAGGTCCCCACGCAGCAGCGGTACCGCCCTTAGGAAAAATCAGGCAGAGCCCGAAGGTGGAAATTGGTCCCATCACTCGGTTGGGCCAAAGTGGTCCATACGGGACCGCCCCTTCGGAAGAGAACTCGATTGGTCCAATGGGGCCCCTTGCCCGTGGTGTCGGCCCGTGCCATGGTCGGTGAGTCCCGGCCGGATAAAGTAGGCCCCTCGTTCGCAGCGTCGGTCCACTTCATGGTTGGTGTGTCCCGGTCACGTAAAATAACGTCGAGCAATGATATCGCCGCGCCGTTCTCCGGCGTGTCGTCCAGCCGCATGGTAGGTAAATATCGTCAGCCAGGTTGGTCGCAGCGCGGGGCCCGCCTCACAGTTGATGAAGCCCGACCAGGTAGAATACCGTCGATTAAAGGTCTCGTCACGTGCCCTCGGAAAGGAAGTAAAGGGCGGCGTAGTATTGAGGCCGCCCGACACCGCGCGCGACAGGTGGCGCCGTTGTCGGGGATCTTTGGTCGTCTGTCGGGGTCCTATGTGAACGGACCTGGGTCTGGTTAATTGAAGCCCTAGCAAAACGACAAACGAAAAGTAGAGTATTGTATAGCTTCCACTAGTTAGAAAGAAAAATACTAATGATAATTGTTGCTCCGTTAATGTGGGCTTCTGTCTCGGGAAGTCTTTTTACGAGTACCAGCTAAATTATCTCGCATATCATTCCCCCGAACCTTAGTCTGCACTTCTATCACTTCCCAGGGAGATAGTTGCTCCCGTGTTTGTTCATGAGAGAATGTGCGAACCAGCAGTTAAGGATCACAAAATTATTCATGAAAGCAGATTCGGTAGGGATAGCGGAGGAACCGATCGACATAATACGATTTTACGAGTTTTTGTCGAATCTGGATGAGAGATTTCGACTGCGCTAATTGCTTCCGACCATAATATGTTTCATCTCTACGACGACCTAGCGTACTTCCGCTTCTGAAGTCTTCATTAAAGATCCTCTAGATAAGTAGGTAAGTAGGTTATATTATGCCACAAAATTTGAGATTCCTTTATAAAGGTACGTATCACTATACATAGGCGATACCTTAATCAATAGGTGGCTAGGATGGTGCTCAAAGTAATACCTTTCTCTAGCCATGCCCCGCGGATCAGGAACTGGAAGAGAAAGAGGTGGACGAGAAGGGAAGGCAACATAAAAGCCTATTGATATGACAAGGGTAAGAGAGGAGCGGGAGGAAGGAGAGGAAGAGGAGGAGAAATGGGAAGGGGTGCGATTACGCCGACATTAGGAACACTTCTGCGAGCGTATGCCGTTTCACGAAAGGATGGATTATTATTCTTATAAGTACGAACAACATTACGACGTGACGCCCCCCACGTTTTAAACCGCCTCATTGAACTTATTCAATGGCGTATTCCTCCCCTTCTTCTTTCATAGCACGCCGTGTTCAGCAGTTAACCGTCCTTCTCCAACTGCCTCGACCGACTCTTTCACCGCCTCCACCGCAGGTGCTTGACCCTCCTATAGTGCTTCAGGCTGCGTTGACGGATCATAGGTTATGTATCACACTGACAATGTTTTTCATATGCCAGATCGAATTATGCGGGTTAATCTCATATCTGTTATACATAGGGATCTTTTAAAGATGTCATCCTGTTAACACGAAGCTTGACCAGGATAAATAATGATTTAGTACTTGTCTAGGTCATCAGACAAAAACACCCTCAAGAGGGAGTAAATCACGAAAACTCTTGTACTTCTCCCCTTATCAGTAATAATACCCATAATGGAGGAGGTATCCGTCCAGGAAGGGAAAGGGGAAGGTGATAAAAGGTCTTGGTATCTTCTTAAGGATGATCAATCTTGACAGATGTGAGGCAGTCTCTATGGGCTTATGTCTTGGGTAGGCATAGTTTTTTCCTCGTTCATGGATAAAATATCAGTCAATCGATTATAGCAAGAGAAGGGTAAAATATTTTACTAGCATAATAGTGAGTCAAGAGCATTCTCAGTAATACAAGGAGGTACGAAAGAGAATAGTGTCAGTAAGGACCCTCATTTGCAATGGGTTCTTACTAAATGTCCAGTTTTAGAAAAAAGTAAGTGTGATTCGAGTCCGTCTTCGCGAGGGATTTAGAGGTTACTTTCCGTTATAAGGGGCAGCCAAAGGTTTCTGGTCTTGAGTGCAGTCGTTAAGGCAGTGAGGAGTTTCGTGTTAAATCATCTTGTTTATGTTTTACTTAGTGGTCAAATTCATGTATAAGATTATCTGTTAGAACTCATCTACTTCAAGACCACCTACCTGAACCTATCCGATTGAATCCAAGCGCTTAAATTTCTTCCTTTTAAGGTCATTCATTCCAGCTTATCTATGTAAATTTATTTGTTCGCGACAGTTTATTCAATCAAACCTATTTAATACTATTCATATAAAACTATCTATTTGATGCATTTTTATTCATGGTTACCCGCCTGACTACCCATCTTAGCTTATTTACTTAAGACAACGCACCTTAATCCATCCTTATGAGTTAATTAAATATGACTATCTGTGTATATCTATTCACTTGAACCTATATGGTTGGATTGCTCTCAACATGTTATTCGTTAAAATAGGACATTATATTGTGTCCTGTTTCTAACGAATCAATTTTTGGCTGCAGCCTAAGCAACGTAGGCATGCCCATCCAGGGATTAACCACATGCAGAAGTGTGCTGAGATCCATACTTGTGAAACTTCATAAATGAAATCCCAAATGTGGAAGTGTGTTGGGATCCTTACTTGTTGAAGTTCAAAAACATGTCAGCAGCCTTTCCGCTGAGCCTGAAGATTATGCGGTCCGACCACTGACGTCTGTTGTCGACTTGCAGCATCGGTTCGACGAGGCTTCCGTCGCTATCAGCCCGTCTGAAAAAAGTCGATGTATAAGCATCGACGAAGTTATCGACGGTATCCTCGACGACCACAACGTGTCTGCCCGTCCGTCCGCAACTGCCAACGTCACATCTTCCGTGGCAGCTGCCCTCGCTTCGTCGCCGCCGAAGTCTCTGGTGTTGCAGGCCATCCTTGCCGCCGAAGGGGAAGGCGAGTGCAGTGGAGGACAGCATGTGACGTCCCCAAAAAAAATCGAGGTTCGGCGGTCAGGCTCCCGACGTGCTCGCTTTGCCTGCTCCAAATTCACCATCGAAGGAGCGGAGAGAGAAACAGACTGGTAAGCCGTGAAGAACGCCTGCGCATCCGGATGTCGCCGGATTACAGTCCGCGCTATACACACGACGACTGTCCACACTGTCTGTGCATACGGGAAGTTCCGGATGTCGGCATGCTACAGCCAGCAGCCCTTCCTACTCCAGCTCATCGGCCTATCTATGACTCGGCCGGGTTGTTAGTCGAGGGCGGCGAAAACTTCGTTCAAAACCTTGCACTCCATCCAAGGAAGGATCTGCCCCGGCTTAGGAAGTGGCCAAGGTGCTAAGAAAGTGGCCAAGTACATGGACTGACAGTTTTCCCTTCTTGGGAATAGTGCCGGTTTTAGTCCGCCGGGATCCGAACTTCCTTTGTCGATGCGTGATGTGGTCAGTCTCAGTGGGGCTAGTGTGTTGAAAAGTCCACCGTAGTCCGAACTTCGGGGATTGTTGGCCTCCGGCTTCTGTGAGTTGTGGTGGTTTTCCTTTGCGAAGTGCGGGGGGTGATAAGCTCGAATGTTGCAGTCGTTTTGTTTTCCAGTCGCACAACCGCACCTAGGTGCACATGACCACGCGAGATCAGGGTCCTGTGGTCAGAGAGGTCCTGCTTGACTGTAGGCCAAGGTGCTAAGAAAGTGGCAAGTACATGGACTAACAGTTTTCCCTTCTCGGGAATAGTGCCGGTTTTAGTCCGCCGGGATCCGAACTTCTTTTGTCGATGCATGATGTGGCCAGTCTCAGTGGGGCTGGTGTGTTCAAAAGTCCGCCACAATCCGAACTTCGCGGATTGCTGGCCTCCGGCTTCTTTGAGTTGTGGTGGTTTTCCTTTGCGAAGTGCGGGGGTGATAAGCTCGGATGTTGCAGTCATTTTGTTTTCCAGTCGCACAACCGCACCTGGGTGTACATGACCACGCGAGATCAGGGTCCTGTGGTTGGAGAGGTCCTGCTTGACTGTTGCGTCTGTACGAATGTATGACTCTCATTTTTCGTTTTGTCTTTCTTCTGTTGTACAGGGGTGGTGTCGTCTCGAACACGGAGGTCCTCCAAATATCCAGAGCACATATTGCAAATGAAAATGAAAAAGATGAGAGCATACGGTGGAACCGGTGAATCATTCGAATATCTTTTCGAATGGGGCAGAGGGCTCGTAGTACCTTTATTTACAGCAGCAGCCTAGCAATAGGCGCGCAGCGCAGCGCTGGTCTGGTTGTGTACACAGTCAGCAGACGGGAAGGAGCCTAAATCGATGGACTCGAAAGAGCACATCGCATACTTGAGCAGTACGAATACGTCGGCGGTCGGGTGAGACTAACTAAGCAGTCGTTGGCTGCTTCGACATCTACCGACTTCGTACCCTTCCCCGGGTTGAGTAAAAAACAGAAGGATATGTTAAAGGCATTAGGGGTTGATGTCAAGATCGGGAAGAAGGAGTACACCGTTGCCATTGAGCAATGTCTTTCCCTTCTTGCCCCAGAGAAAGGAACATATCCACGATCTATGAGTAGGGGTCAGGCCATGTATGAGAAGTACTTAGCAACGCGTCATGCACCGGGGGACAATGTCTAGAACTCCGTTTCTGACTACCCCACGTGTCCTTTGCTCGATGTTGTGCAGTGCGGGCAACAAGTGCAGCACGCAGGAAAAGTTTCACTGCGACGATTGCGCCTCTGAGCTTGCGGGTTTTGGATGACATTGTACGAGGCTCGGTGTCGTCTAACACTATTCTCTTTATACTGGGCGATGGTCAATTTCGGATTGCAGCAAAATATCTCCTCACCCTCTTGCATGTCAATGGCAGGGTGAATGATAAGGTGGTCAATTTCTATATGACGTTGTTGGGGTCGACCGCATGTGGGTCACGTGACATCTCTTCAGGCCTTCAAGTCTTCAGCTTTAATTCGTTCTTCTTCAGTAAACTGCGACTTCAAGGACATGGTGGGGTGCAGAGGTGGGCTAAAAACGTAGATTTGCTTCATTACGATATTATCTTTGTTCCTGTCCACAAAGATGATGATCACTGGATCCTCGTTTCCGTCAACATGAGAGATGATGTTCTCGAAATTTTTAATTCTTTTCCTCGCATTGTAGTTGATTCTAGTTTTTACCTTAGTGTTTTCGGGTTGATTGTACAGTATTTGGAACGTCAAACATCACATAGGCGGTCGGGTAGGAATTGGAAGTCCATGGTAGGAAATGTTGTGGTGGATGGAGTTCCGAGACAAGTGGATGGAGCAAGCTGTGGTGTGTTCATGTTGATGTATGCGACGTTGTTGCAACATGGAGATCGACCGCCTTTCCGGTTCTCTTGTAAAGATATTCCGCTTCTTAGACGACAATGAGCATCATGTGTCTTAGAACATCGTTGTCTTTGATGGATTTGATTGACTTCGAAACTTTTTTTTAAGGTGTTTCATTCGTTGATCGTTAAATTTCGTAAATCGAGACATTATTCAACTGTCCTTCTGCCAGAGGCATTGCTTTCTTTTATCGTTTCAAGTTCGCATTATCTACGGCAAGCTCAATGCATGTGCTGCGTCTTGTATGGGATTTGTAATCTATGTCACGTAATGTTCCATGTTCCGAATTCTGTTCAAGTTGAAGTATTGTGTTCCATGTTTCGAATTCTGTTCAACTGGAAGTGTAAACATGATTGTGAAACTGGTTGGTGGATGAATGAGAAATCTCATCTTATGTGAAATTGTTCAGTGGATGCCCAAACCTTTTTTGCATGACCATTTAAAATGCGGATATTCATCGTGATGGAGCACAATTTAATCTAATTCAATCTAATTACATTGTTAATTTTGTTTATAAAAGTTTAACAACTATGGATGTCAGCAAACTTTCGGATTTGGGGGGACTGGGCGGGCATGCCCATGTACAAACACTGCAGTCAAAAATGAATTCGTAAGAAAGAGGACAGTGTCACAATATAGTTACTGTATCTTTCATCACATTTATGAAATTGAAGTTTCACAAGTTAGGATCACGGCACACTTCCGCACAGGGTTCCCTTTGGCGTGCCAATCGTTGTTCGTTTATGAAGTTTGACTAGTATGGATCCCAACACTCCATCTCTATTGCTGTGGCATCGTCGTCGACATCATCCTCGTGATGCTCTCCGTACAGTTGTCTGAACTCGTCAGACTACTCTCCAGATCCGGCATCGTCCTCACTGTGTTCCACTTCGTCTTCTCCAGCCCCGACACCCTCCCTTCCTTCAAACAAATCAATTAGCTCCGTTTCTCCCGCTTCCTCCCCTTCCACCTCTTCTTCCCCTTCTTCCTCCCATTCTTGCGCTCCCTTCTGTTCCTCCATTTCCTCCCCTACTTCCCTCCCACGAAACTCGTCCCCTTCCGCGGTACGCGTGCCGAATCGCGAGGACCGCCCTTCCGTCCCCTTGCACGCTGCCCCTCTCAACGGCACGACAATCCCTGGCCGACAAACCCCGCCCGAAGAAGTTCGGATCTCGGCGGACTTCGTGGTCTCCGTGTCGCCGGACCCTGCACTTGCAGCCTCCCGCTGCAATCCTTGCGGCCGTCGCTCCCGCTCAGGCGACACCGTTCCGACGTCTCCGTCCCGCGCCGCAATGCTGCGAATTTCTCGATCCGTGCTTGGATCCCCCGACCCCGAGCAGCTTCGCATTCCGGACCGTTCTGGCGGCTCCTCACCCGACGTAGTTCGGATCCCGGTGGACTTCGGCTTTCCGGCCGAGCGACTGCCTAGAGCAACCAAGGCTGCCAACGTGTCCCTCGCTGAGCCCATGGACGAAGTCAGGGGGTCGGTGGAGTGTGTCGTGTGCTCGGGCCGGGTGCCTGTCGACGGAGTCCGATCGACGGCGAAACCCGCCACCCCAGCGCTGCCTCCCGGTGTCGTGTTGCGGCCATGAGACCCTCTCTCCCGCATAGGCGGGATTCCTTTGCCACCCTTTGCGTCGCCACCCCCATCCCCTCCGCTTCCAGGTGACCCCCCCCCCCGGAACCACCATCCGGCCCAGTGGGAGGGGGCACTTTCCAGTCCACCACGCCCTTCGATGGACTCGTGTCGAGCTCGTAGTAGTCCTCCATCAATTCCAACCAGCACTTGTCCTGAAGCTCGTAAAACAGTCGACCGGCAGTGGAAATGAGGGACAGGTCGCTGGGTGCTAAAGTGTCATTTTCGACCTTCACTTTCTGGAGGACCGAAATTCTCGTGAGGTGCAGGAAGTTGGACTTCGACTCTCGTGGGAATGACACCCATCCCGCGCCCGGGATTGCCACGGCCATGACCCACTCGCCATTTCGTATCGCTGGCTGGATGACTCCCGGATGCCAAACCATGTCATGGCCCCAGTCCTGCTCAGGTGAATGACGTTGCGGTTCAAGCAGGAAGTGGATGTTGTCATCCTTCCAAGACGGATGATCGGGCGGGACAACGGACCCGGGACGCAAAGCGGGCGGGGGGGCGGCCAGAGCTCTAAGCCTCTCCAGCAACTTCATTGGCGTGGTGCCCGGTGCCGGTTTGGCCAATGGTGACACGAGGGCTGCAGCGCTTGGTGATGGACCGACCGACGAGGACCCTCGGCCGTGGTCTGCCGGAGGCGGGTCGTACTGCAGGTCGATGCTCTCCGTGTCGCTCTCCTCCTCCTTCGCTTTGGCGACAAACTCCACACCTATGGCTTCCTCGTCGTCAGTGGAGATCAGGGAAGCGTAACTGGCTAACTTCAACTGCACCTCGGACTTTACGAAGTACAGCGACTGCAGCCTTTCGATAAACGTCTTCGCGTTCATGCGGGAAGCGAAGTGGTAGTTGTCGAGCAGTGCCAACATGTGGTCCTTCCGGCGGATGTACTCGGCGTCAGTGTCCCTCCTCGGACGCGTTTGAAGGAACAAGAAATTGTATATCTTGTTCCTCTTCCTCTCGCTCAACTTGAACCACATATCCGTCTTCTTGCTCCACACCTTATCCCGTGTTGGCCTCACGACCATGAACTCACAATTGTGCCCACCCAAATTGACCTTGCTTTTCACCACCTGCATCGTGAATTGCAAGAGGTCGAAGTTCCCTTCCATTGCGACAACGTGCCCGCCGGCCTTCAAAAGCTCCCAGACGCTTCGCGCATGTGGTTTCCCAAGGAACACGACACCCTCTCCCTTCTTGCCAAGAAAATCAAGAAGACCGACGAATTGGGTCGGATTGCGTTCCATATCCCCGTAGACGCTGCTCTGTCGTTCAGGTGCCACCAGCTACCAGTCGCAAGGCGTGAAAGGAATCTCGGACACATCCGTCTGGGTGACCCTCTAAGGCAATCGCACCGCAGCAGCGGCACCCGTGGGCAGGTTTCCCTCGTAGACCACGGACGTGTTGACGCGCAGATCGTCGTCACCTTTGAAGAGGATGTACATGTGGTCTTCCTCCGTGTACAAATTGTTCCCAACGGGGAAGCTTTTTTTTTGCTGCACTCTCCGCACCCACTTCCCTTCCAACAGCTTGACGAAAGAAAGATGGTGCATGCTGGTGAGAAACGATAGGTTGTGCTGCCGCAGCACGAAAACAACGAGAGTCCAATGCGAGGGACACCACGTCTGAAGATAAGAATTCAAAGTCTCCCACGCTTGGGGCTTCCAAAGTTTGAGGTCAACCGGCTCGCACAGATCGAGGACAAGCGTGTGGCTCTTTGTGGCAGCCACTGCCTTCTTCAGCTCTACGCCCCTGATGTCCGCCTCTAAAGGGTCGTTGGCCAACGACGCGATGGATGTCATGTCCCCCGTGTCTTTCCATTTAATGTGAACGACGCCTTCGGCAAGTGCGACTTCCCGGCTCTTCAGTCTGCTTCCATTCAACACGGAGAGAACCTTGTTTCTCCAGTAGACGGACAACTTCTTGTGGCCCACCAACTTCTCCGTCACCTCAATCGAATTGTCATAGTCGCAACCCATGTACGATGGGCAGTCCTTGAACAGCGCCGAGTCGGAAACGTGTTTCCTGCTGTTATCCCACAACTCGTCATCCAATCCCTGACCTTCAAACTTCTTGAACACGGCAGACCTCGATTTCATGAAAGGGTACCTTTGGATCCAGTCCGCGTCCGGCCTCTTCTCGTGCTTGAATTGGTAGTAATTCCACAACCGGACCAGCACGCGGTCACACTTCACCAGCTGAACCATGTCCTGCACGCTGAGCTTTCCCAACTTCGCCAACGACGGGGAGCCGGCCTGGACCCAAACGACCTCGCAAGCAAGCACCTTTTTCAGAACACGACACTTCTCATTGTCCGTGAGTGATTCCATTGCTTTCCAACAATGCGCGTCCGGGTCTGGCACTTGCACGAACCAATCGCCCTCCTCTTTCTCCTTTTTGCCCTTTTTATTCGGCGGGTCCACGGGGACGTTGTACACCACCTCCGTTCTGCCCAATTTGTCGTTGTGGATGTAGGCGACCCCAGGCTTTACGTTTTTGACCTTCTTCTTTTTGACGGTCCACTTTGCCCCATCGTGGCTCATCAATCTGCCCGTCTCCCATTTTTCGAAAAATTCCACAGCCAGTTTCCAGACATTTTCCCCAGCCATCGCCAGAGGTAAGTAAGAACGCAGGGCAGCATTTTGCTTCTTAATGGCCTCCTCTTCCTTTTGATCCGCGAGAAGCCACAAGCTGTTTTGAGGCGCCTTATGGAGCGCCGTTGTACAAAACTTACGCCAAGCCTGGACCTGATCTTGTTTCCCGCTAGGGTTCCCCATCACAGCTCTTGGGCAGCCGTCATGCTTCCATTGCCATCGAATGTCTTTCATAGAAAGTTTTAACTGTCTGGGAGGCACCTTCAGGTCCTTCTTGTTGTCCTGTGAACTAACAAGAAAATACCCTTCGAAGTCATCGTCGGAAAAGTACACCATCAGTGCCGGCCAATGCTCGAAATTGTACTTCTTGGCCACCTCGCTGCCGAGCAGCGACCTGGCTGCAGCCGCGTTGTGCTGCCCGCACACCGCGGCGTAGTAGTATTCTCCCGCCAGCTCATCCTTCCACTCCTCTAGCTTCAGACGTTGTGCCTTGGTCCCATGAGTTGGTTTTTGAAGCCCTAGTGGTGCGAGCTTGAAGACCGACAACTCGTACGTCTGTTCTTTATTTTCGAACGCAGACCGCATTGCTTCCCTTATCGTTTCCACGAGGACGGGATCTAGCAACCGCTGGTTGTWAAGATCCTCCCACTCCCTTATGTCAACGATCTGAGCCGGGCTGATCTCAAACTCCCGCCTTGTCCTGACGCCGTCTTTGTACTCCAGGAAGTACCCGGCGTCCACGTCGATGGCAGGCCGTGGTGAAAAAGGTCCCGACTCAGGCTGTTTATGTTTCGAAGCTGGACGTTTGCTACCCGGGTGGCCCTCTTCCACCCCCCTCCCCTTCCGTTTCTCTCCCTCAGTCCTCGGGGTCTTGGTCTTCTGTTTCTTCGAAGAGCCCACCAACTCTTCTTGACATTCTCCCCTCCTTTTTTGGTGAGTGCCCTGCGCTCCCTCCCCACCCACGGCCTCGCCTTCTGCGCCATGGCCCTCAGCGGGCTCCAAGTCAGACCCACACAGGACTCCCTCTTCTCCGGGATTCGCTGCGGTCTGTTGCCGGACCCCAGGTATGGACAGCACGGACCTGTCTCTTTCCCTCAACGGCGAAAACAGCGGATGCGGTGTCGCCTCATCTTCGCTGTCGTCAAACTGACCTCTGGCATCCTCCCGCTGCACATGTGTAGCCTCCCCGGAACCCAGATCCCCCCCCTCCCCCGCTGCCCCGCTCGACTCACAACCGCCGCAAGGATGCAAAGGCATTGACAGTTCCAGGTCGGGACCGACTTCGCAAGGGACGTCGAGGGCGATGCCCTTGTCCTCCAACAGGTCGAAGAACTCTCGACCCAAAACAAACCCGCCCTGCCGCCGGAGGTCGTTGTAGAACGGGGTGTTCGCAGCACCCGCTCCGAACCCCTCGAACAGACATATGTCGAGAACTGCCCCCTTGGCACCGGTGATGACGTTCCCCTTCAAACCGTACACATTTTTCATGTAAGACCGTCGACTACTGCCTTTCGCATTCTCCCACCAGAAGACAGCCCCCAGAACCCTGCGGCGCTTGTTGGCTTCGACGAAGATCACAGGACCACACGGCTATTGGACTGGGTTCGTAGCATCAGCACAGCACCAGTCGACGAACCATTTCGACCTAGCGTGGTCGGACCACGTCCTCGAGGTCGTAGACGATCGTTTTGTAGAATCTTTCTCAGATCCCATCCCGGAGGTCGCTGCAGGTTCCCCTTCGCCCCTGGACGAACACATATTGTCTGCGGACGACAACGAAAAACAAATAAAACACCAGCGAGCGTCAAATCGCAGTCAAAGCACAACGCATGTGAAAAACAGAGGAGGCACACCTTGTCCTCAACACGCCAGTCACATGACGCTATCCAAGGACCTCTAAGTTCGGATCCCGCGAACTTCTAACGCGAAGACCAGCAATGACCTCTTACCTGCAATGAGATCATTCTTTACAAGGGCACACGCTTCATGCAGCCGGGCGACAACCACGTTGGTTTTTTCCGGAACACGGATGTCCACCGGATCGGGAATGGATGGGTGGTGACGAACAAAGCCCGCATTGGACGGGGCAGTGTCCTCCGTTTAGCAATAGGAACCCGGACAGTTCAGGACGCGAAGTTCGCCGAGATCCGTACTAAAAGTGCTTGTTCGAAGCCAAACCAACGCACCCACCGAAACGTGAAGGTCGTCGGGATCCGAACTTCAGGAAAATGCGACAGGCAGAGACGACGTCAGGCAAACACAAATTGGACTGAACCACGACCCCGAAAGGCCGCACTAACACAAAAGGCCGCTTGAGAAGGACAAGTTCGCCGAAATCCGGACTTCTTCTGATATGCGCAGCTTGGCATTGGATGAAGCCAAGTTCGAACGAGCAGCCACGACAACATTGTATGAGTCCCTGGAGGAGCAGTTGTGGATCAGGGTTTGACTCGTTGTGAGGAAACCCGGGGAAGGGTCGCCTACCGTTCGCCGAAGCCAAGGGCAACGGCGCTTGTCACTCGCCGAGCCCGCCTCCGAGGTCCTCGGCAATCAGCAGGGTGATGGCCTCATCACTCACCTGCTCCATGGCCATTATGAGTTTCATGTCCGAAGACTCTCGCTGCCTGTAGGATTGTAATGAGATTAATTAATGAGAAATATTCGCCGTTCTTCGGGCTCGCCTTTAGCGGTAGGGCCCCCCAACCCCCGTCACTCTCTCTCCGTCTCATCAGCCTCACATACTCTAGGGGTTCAACCGGGCTCAGACGCCCAGTTCGCTGTATCAGACTCAAAAGTTCCCAAGCGTTCTCAGGCTTAACCAAGTATCCCCGTACAACTCAAAAGAAGAGATTAAATAAATTATACTTTAAATGAGTAACAAATAAAAATAAGTTCACTTGAAATA
>BFEA01000356.1:1533634-1546499 GCA_003427395.1 Chara braunii | reverse complement strand
AAGAAAAAATCGCCCGAAGACTAGTTTCGACCCCCTCGTGCATATCGGCGTGGACATTTTTCTTATCCTTCGCCCCTCTGACGATGATCTGTCCAGCGGTGTGCCAATCTGGGTGGACAAAGCTCTTTCTCGGGTGGTTGTTGATTGTAATTCGCAAAATTATAATCAAGTGCTAGTGGAATATTGGGTGCCGACTGGGAGAGCAAAGTCGCTCGAACAACTGTATGAGAACGCATGGGAAAAACGATGGAAAATGACTGACCAGACACAATGGCAGGATGCTCACTCGATCGCTTTTGGTTGGGAGAGACCGGTCCGTGGTACAAGACCATTCACAACTGGACTTGTCGTTCCTTCCGGTGTTCGACTGAATGCTGAAGCTGCACTTCTCGATCTGAGTCCATCTGGTGAAGGGAGTGTAGATGGAGGGGACAAGAGCGATTAGTGCACGTCCTGTCTCTTATACACATCTAGATGTGTATAAGAGACAGCTATTGCACGTCCGCCCGATATTGTGGGGGAGTGAGATTTTTGTAAAATAACTGTTTGAGGTCCATCTGGTGAAGGTCCATCCGGTGAAGGGAGTGTAGATGGAGGGGACAAGAGCGATCAGTGCACGTCCGCCCGATAGAGTGAGGGAGTGAGATTTTTATAAAATAACTGTTTGAAGGGACAATAATTCAAAATGGAACATATTATTGTTGCAATGATTTTGCGTAGCGAATTTTGTCCACGGTCTATGGTTTAATTTTTAAAGATGGTTGGTGATGGTTCAACAATTTTCGAAGTCAAGTTCATCATGACGGCGATTTTTCTACTATTTCGATATTTCATTTTCATTTTGTTTGCATTTCATGTCTTGTGTAGGGAGTGCGACAAGAGTCATGGACCATTGGCATGATTACGCATGTCCCGTTCACCCTTGTGCATGCGGATTCCATGGTTCGGGAGGCGATACCGAAAACAACCCGTGGATGACCGTCATCCCCTTCTTTGACAAGCCTATCGATGCGTGGTCCGAGGCAGAATGGGATAGAGCCATCTTGGCAAGGAAATGCCCATGGCATAAGGACTACAAATTTGCTTCCGCGATGGAGTGGGGAAGTCTGATCAAAGTACCTCATTATGCAATTGGTTCCAGGCAACTTCCGTCCCTGCGCGCCTCGCTCAGGCAGGAAGAGAACAACAGGTTTTACCTTCGCCTTGACAACGTAACGAGGTCACCTCGGGTGTGGTCTTCAGACTTGAAACAAGAGTTGTTGGATTGTGCATCCTACAATCCGTTTTTGGAAGTATATCCGCTGCGTGGTGTCGGGTTACAGCCAAAAGATGTGTCATATTGTTGCATACGGTTGTCTGTGGCCGAATCCGACTTTTGCAGAGTGTTGTGTGTGGCATGTTCAAACCGAAAGCGGACTTTGGTAGACGTTGTAGTGCTTGTTTCTTGCAACTACCTGAGAGTCTATGGTAGCAGCATGGGGAATTTGCGCCTTCTGTACGAGAACGGACAATCCGATTTGGAGATTGTCATTCGAATTGATGAGGTTCATAAGTGGCATGAGGTAGAGCAAGTGACATGTTGTGTGCCTGACGCCATCGGTAATTCCTTGGCGGGGTGCCTGTAGGTTTGTAAGGATGAAGTACATTTCGGTGTTCTCGGGGGTGGCGACGAAGGGACAGCCACAAACCCTTGTTTTCGGGTCGTCTATGAATGCCTTATATGGGTTTGGTTCTAAAGGGACGGAGGGACATCGGTAGGAACTTCAAATTTTGTAAATGATAATATTTTAGAAAGTTTACATTGTTGTGGCTCGTAGCGTTTAATTTAGACGAAGTTCAATGTACAGTTGCCTTGTAGCGTTTAATGTAGACGTACTTCAATCTTGCATTTGCGATTTCTTGCACGTGTCGGTACAATTTTGAACTTTAATTACCAGTACAATTTTTTACTTTTAATTTTTCATGAGTATGACATTTCTTGAAGTGAGACAGAATCTATGGTACTCACATGAATTTCAGTTTCATATGACAATGTCGTATCGGTTTATGATTTTTTATCAAAGTTCGCTAAAATCCATACATAAACCATGTTAAACTGGTTTCGCCTTCACACCATGTCATGTGTAGTACGTCTAACACAAGTGCATTTCAATGTATGACAATGACATGTAAGTTTCGTCTTTAAAGTCACATACATTGTCGAAGTCTGATAGAGTCAAAAATTATCGAAGTGTTACAGTGTTGGAATCCATCCTTAAATCACACCAAACAGACTGAGTGTCACGTCTTTTAATAAGTATGTAGTACATAAATTATCGAAGTGCGATGGAACCCATAGTCACTGTACTTAAACCGTAATCTCGTTTGTCGTGTGATTCGTTAAACTTTGTCGTGATTAGTATACATTTAATATAGTTAAAGCAAAAATTATCGAAGTGCGACGGAATCCATACTAGACTATTAGTACTTAAACCATCCGTGTGCTTGCCGTAAATGTCCCACTTCGATTGAGTTTCAATAAATTAAGGGAAGTCACAATGTCATCTAAAAGACATCCGACTGAATCCTGACTCAAAATTGAGCAAGGTGTAAAGAAATGGAGAGTTCAACAATTCATGTTGTAACCGTAACGGCTTTTAAGTTACAAAATTGATGAAAGTGCAATGGAATCCACACTTAATACATCATAATCAGTAAGTGATTGCCTTGAATCTCCAGTTTAGATTCAATTTATAGCTTCTCAATTGCATTCTTCGGGTTCCTAAGTTCCATTCAGGTCCAAAATATAGCGATTTTAACATGAAATTAATAGCGTGCGAGTACCAATTTAAAATATAATGTCCTATTTTAACGAATTACATGTTTCTCCTTATAAAGGAGTAGAAGTGCTACGCAAAATCCACGTTCGACGAGGGGTCGAAGGTGAATGGAGTGACCAACTTCTTGGGAGAAGAGATTCTCTCATGAAGTGGTCAATGCGGAGAAAAGGTTAATAACAGTCGTATTTTTCATCACCGCTTCAGGACACCCTTCACCACTTCAGGATGCAACCTGGCTAAACAGGTGGTTTTCAGGATCTTCGGACCTTTCAGGCTTTCACCACTTCAAGACTATTCAGGTTTGAAAATCCTAAATGGTCCTGAATTGGGAAAAACTCCGAAGACCCTGAAAACCACCTGTTTAGGCAGGTTACGTCCTCAAGTGGTGAAGGGTGGTTTTCATGGTCTTCGGACCTTTCACCACTTCAGGACCATTCAGAATTTTCAGACTGCCCAAAATTCTCACTTGACCACTTTTGGACATCCTTCACCACTTCAGGATGCAGCCTGCATAAACAGGTGTTTTTCAGGGTCTTCAGACCTCTCACCACTTCAGGACCATTCATGATTTTCAGATTGCCCAAAGCTCTTACTTCAGAATTTTCATTCCTGAATTTTCAGCTACCCCATAACCGCTTGTGTCAATGCATAGAGTCTACTCCTTGGGGAGTTGCAATCCTAAGTTACCCTTTCTTTGAAGGATGGCTTGAAGGAGCTATAAATTTGTCTTGGAAAGTAGTAGTGACACCCGCGCCGGAACTATGTTCCTGGTCCATAGTGGGGTGTTGTCACCTAACCCTTAGAGGAATGATCACTAGATTACTACTGAGGAGGAAAGTATTTGGGCCTTGTTAGGCTATGGTCTACGAAGGAGGCGACTACTACCTGCCGCAATGAAGCAGGGGGTTATTCCCCAACTATCTTTGTGTCGAGTGAGTTCATATGCACAAGATAGGATATGTCATCCTTGAACGTGTACGGTGGGGTTGTCTGCTAATTGACAAGGGTCTGCGAGGAATGAATATTGGAATTGGAGGGTGAAGCAATGAGGTTTGGTCCTTGAGCGGGGCTCGGGAGTTTAAGATGTTATCACTTTTTAAGGGATTACACTACCCTCGACACAATATACTCCTGTCAAAGCCCGAAAAGTAGAATGTAGTACACTCGTTATTTTTTTGTATTTAAATAAATATTTATTGTTGAAATTTTATTCACCACGACATAACTGTCATCTATCATAACAGTTACAATAATTTTATCGTTATTACTATGAACGCATATACCGGTTGAATTTGTCTCTTGAATTGCTAACACTATTTACTTACTCAACTATTGTATTTATTAATTAATGTCGTCACTATGACAGTATATCCCTACTATAAGTAACGATTAGTATGATAATTTATGACATTCAATATTCAAAAATTGCAAATGCATTATTATCGCTGTATATTATCACCTGCTTTTTAATGGTCTTAAACGTCGAAAATGAGCGATCTTAGTATCATTTGAAGACTATCTTTCATCAAGTTTCATGAAAGATATTATAAAAAAGAGAGGTTCTATATAGTAATACGGAATGTTTGCTAGACGTTTGTCTGTATGAGCAAGACCTAGGCGTAGTTGAAGAAGGTTAGAATGACGTATGCTAGGGAAAACCCCAATGTAGCCTTACCTATTGAAAAGGCGGGTGGACTGGAGTTGTCCTTACCAAGACTAGTCAGGAAAGATGAATATATCAGTTCCTGGTGAGGTACATCTTTGAATAAGGATATCTTTATTTGATTGAATCTGGCTTCAACGATGATGGGAACAGTGCAATGGTAAAAGTAACTATGTACACCTCGTCTTTTTTTTTAATTACCTTTGGGTATCAAGCTGACACTAGGATGTGGGAACCTGCTCGCGAGGCCATGGCAGAGGTGTCTGCCGCAAAGTGGGCAAAAGAGATGTCAGAGAAGATATGAGTTTGTATCTGTTGTTTTAGAGGTCAGGGATGCTGATAAGTTTGTGCTCCTCTCCTCCCCATTGCGAGTTGTCCTACCGACGTTCCTTGTACAAGAGTATTTCAAGGGACGAGAGAAATTAAAAATAGTAGTGGAGGCCGCTTTTGTAGTACAAGAATGGAGACACAAGCGCTATACGAGCGAGGTAGTATACAGTCTGTACCTAGAAATGAAATCCGTGTTCCTCAACTGGGGACTTCAAAGTACGACTTACATTGTTACCACCTACACCGATTCTCACGATCTAGACGAAAGACTTAAATACTGGCATGAGCTCCGAATGAAGGTAGGCAGGTGGTGAATGGTATTTACTTTCCTCGATCCGTGCTAG
Organism: Chara braunii; assembly: GCA_003427395.1. Taxonomy (NCBI): domain Eukaryota; kingdom Viridiplantae; phylum Streptophyta; class Charophyceae; order Charales; family Characeae; genus Chara; species Chara braunii. Next base: position 1,541,343 of record BFEA01000356.1, on the reverse strand, counting down.
AAGCTTATGGTTTTAATTCAGGTATTTTTATGCATCTGATTGCATGATTCATATGCATTTATGACGCCTCTAATTGTTCTGCCAAATGGGTGTCGAAAAAATTATGCGTTGGTTAATCAGTGGAATCGGTTGCCTTTAGATTTATTAAGATGGGAAAAGAGATACTTATTAAGAACATCATCGGCTTACGGCTTAACGCTTCGTCGCTTGCTGTAGTTGTACAAATCAGCAGAGGTGATCATGGCTAAAGATGGCGGTTTGACAAAGGTCTTGCTTTGGGGAATTCGTCTCTCATTACAGTGCTGATGCACGAGTCCGTCGAAGAGTCAGTGCCTCCAGACCTTAGAACTTTATTGTTTCAAGGGAAGGACCTACCTAACTTTTTACACGACTACCACAACTTTAGCCTTATGAAGAAGTGAGATGAGAAAACGATGTTGACAATGTTGCCTTTGTTCATGTGTGAGAAGTTGAGTGAGGAAATGTATGATTTCATGCTAAGATCGAGAACTTTGAGTGGACTCGAGGGTTTGTTGCACGTGAGCTTTCCTGAAAACGAAGTCGACAACCATCATTGTAGAGACCCTGAATGTATAGTCGGTGGTACGTCGAGGCAAGGGAAACTAGGTAGTGTACAGAAACAGGTGAGGGAGTTAGAAGAGAGAATGATGCAACTAGAGAGGGACAGGAAAGACAAACGAAAGATCCCAAAAGGATTGTCAGACAAGCTAGCTAGTGGAAGTGGGGAGAAAATGAATAATAATAATCGAGGCTTTCTTTGATCTGCAAATACTGAGAAAAAGCGGAGTGACGGCCAAGAGGTAAGAGGATGACTGATATGGAAGAAGGACCTGAACCTCCTAAGTTAACCAAGGCCCTGAGAAGGGCAAGAAACAGAGCTCAAATGATCATAGGTCGTGAACGAGGTCAAGATTGGGGAAGAGGTCGAGGAAATGCTACTAAAGGAAATGGTGGTCGATAAAATTGTGATTGAGGAAATGGTGGTCGAGGAAATTGTGGTCGAGGAAATGGGAGGGACGAGACATGAAGCCTTGCGACGAGAGTGTGAATGATGGACAAGGGTGACGACCTATATTAGCGGTTTGTGAGGTCATTGGATGATAACATCGTCAAGAAGTCATGAACTACCAAATATAGAAAATTTTTACTTTAAGAGGGGATAACTGCAAGATGACTATTGGATGATGGAATAAGGAAGGTATGTAGAAAGGCAAGCGAGTAGGACAAGAAAAGTTTATGCATAGAAGAATGATATATGACAAGTAGGGGAGGCAGTGGAGTAAGATGGAGAAAGAGATAAAAAAATTCAAAACAGTCCTCAGATAATTGAGTGAAAGGAGGAGCAGGGACTTGGAATATGGGTATTGTTGGAGCTCTCCCATTGTAAAGACACAAGAAGAGTGAGGACACAGAAAAGGAAACATCGAAGAATGGTGGAGGACAGGTTGGAACTTAGCCTGCTACCACGTAGTGCCTCTGAAATCATTGAGCCACTAACTTCAAAAGTGGTTGGACACATTGTCGGGCAGCCGCAGACAAGACGGCCACCCGAAATACAAAGGATTGGGCCTTGGGTTAAACGCGTAGGGGAGGATTAACCGACACTTTCATCAAAACTGTCGGGAAAAATTAGGGGTCGAAGATGGGTCCCTAAAATTCCCTCCATCAATCATGAAAAGTAACCCTTGAAATTAACATGATGAATAATTGCCCTTACTGCGCCTAGCGCCTATCATTTTTCGTTCGATCTGAGGGTGTTCCCGATGCGGCCGGCTATAGTGTGGAGATACGGCATTCGACCTCGGCGAACCCTTTTCCGCACTAAGCAATTGACGAGGGAAGCGACCCTCGATTTTTATTAATTTTAACAACAAAATTAAAATTGAAAAAAAGAATTCAAAATAATAAAAACTTATTAAAAGGAAGACAACGAATGAATATTTGTTAATTAAATAAATTTCTTCAGAGTTTACTCTTGATAAAATTGTTCTCAATTTTCATCAATTCTAATAAAGGTATTAAAAATGAGAAGAAGGGTTAGACATAATAAAAGAAAGAGAAAACAAATGATTATTTATTATTTGATTAATTTTTTATAGAATTTAATTTTGATGGAATTTTGGCTGGAAATCACTGATTTACCTACTATCCGTCGATCTGTACGAGTCCCCTTGACTCTTCCCGATCCACCTGATTATTACCCTCGATATGGCCCCGGTGTTATTGAGTGAGCAGGACCGAATTTGGGTCGCGGTGACATGGTCGGTGTGGCGCAGCAGCCGGATCTACTATGAGACAGGCCACGTGGTCTTCTTTTGGTATAAACACTGGTTTGGGACAAACTCGGTTCAACCAATTGACTGTACTGGCATGGTGGATCGGCTGCACGAGACGATATTCTACATTGGTTCGGCACGGCTGCTGGATCCAAACAGGCACGGTCTTTGCTGCGTCGTACAATATTTGGCTTTGGACTGGTATGATAACGGTACAGGCTGCTGCGGTTCGAAACAGCCACGTCAAGTTTAGTACTTTTGCATTGGACTGATATGGGTTATGGCATGGACCTTCATAGTTCGGCACTGTTCAAAGTGATGTGGTTACTGGTTCGGGACAGGATGGTACTCGACAGCTCGACGTCGACATTTCTTGATGCGGTACTCCTGTCCAGTTCGGAACTGCTGCAGTTCGCTACTTTGTCACCGGGTCAAACGAGGATTGGGTTGCTGCCACACCACACCTCTATTTTGGTATGGCTATAGGCTCGGTCAGTGGCACGACACTGGAGCGGGTTCTGTTTCGGTGTGTTTACGACGCTGATACCCTAAGGTATGGTACTTTGGTCTGGTATGGTTGTCTTGGTCAGGTGGTCGTGACGGACTTGGACTTGGTGTGCTGCAGTGGATCAACCACAATCATAGTAATGTCTCGATTGTCGGTCAATGACACAATTTGACTGTGTGACAGCAACTGATGCGGCAAGACGCAGTTGAGCATGGTGGATTAATCCCGCACTGATCCTATTATGGCGTGGTCTCTGGCAGCAAATAAACCCTGGAACGGGCATGAAACTCAAGGACTTGGTACTATTTTTTCCTTTGGGGTCTCGTCTGAGTGTTGGGCCTATTGCCCCAAGCCTGTTTACTACCTGTTCCGGGCCTGGAGACACGGGTACACTGGTGCTGCTGGGACCGACGGTCCCTGTTGCCCTGAGCCCTTGAGGTACGGCGGGAATATAGTGGGAACCAGCCAACACACGAGGGGGGACTGTGGAGGAAGCCGGGGCTTGCCTGGCGTCCGCAACCCACTCGGATACAACCTGGTTGAGGGACAGACTCAGGAGGACATGGGTATTCATCTGGGGGCAGGCGTTCACATCAAGTGGGAAGAGAACATTTGACTGGCGTGCACAACGTGCGTAGTGGACTAGCTCACTGGGCACAGTGTAAACGACGCGTTGGGGAAAGTCTGAGTACCGAGGTAGCTTGCGTGGGCAAGGAGTGTACAATCCACTGGGGAACGATGTACTGTTTGCAATGATGAGACAGAACTAAACAAAGGTGGAATTGGAGAGCGTGCACAGTGTTCACAGCCGTGAGTATATGTGAGAGCAGACGGAAGGAAAGTTTCTGTTCGTGCCTGTTCTGTCCACAGACAAACGGAGAGAGTATGATCAGACCTTGAACTTGTCTTTCCTCAATGCGAATCGGGTAAGTCTCCTCGGAAAGCAAAGCATGTAGAGCTCAACATCTCGGACGGGATCACTCGGGCGAGCCAGGCGTACACGGTGTTGAAGGTGAGTGGGAAAGATGTGCTCGTCAACTAACAAAGGGACCTGCATGGTGTTTGCAGAGTACATGCGCAAAAGACTTGATTGAGCTTCAATCGGGGTGATCTGTACCTGGGGAAAGCCTTTGACTGAAGCAGGCGCGATCCATCCGGGGCTCGGGCAGGGCGGAGCGTGCGCAGCTTGGCGATCCGCAACCCACACTGCGGTGTGCTCCACTGCACTTCCTGCTTAAGTTATCGCTAGTGGGGATACGAGCAACACTGGAGCTGCAGTCGCTTGTGCTCATTCAGAGCACCTAATCATCCCAGCGGGTACGGGCAACTCCTGGCCCGCCGAACGCCTATGCTTGATCAACGCGCCGAACTACCGGTGCGGACGTGAGCAGCTCTAATCCGCAGAGGAAAGGTAACCTCTCTTGATGGATGGAGAGGTAGGAAAGGGCGAGGTTGTTCGTGTGAACTCTGCGCCGGTGCTTGGCCGCAACGAACACCGCTCGCTATTCAAATCTGCTGGGGTGAGAACGATCAGCAAACCTACGGAAGGTGGGCTGTGAGACGAAGAATATGCTATTCGTTAAAACATGACATTATATTGTGTCCTCTTTCTAACGAATTCATTTTTGACTGCAGTGTTTCCACATAGGCACTCCCATCCACTCACCCTAAATGTGGAAGTGTGTTGAGATCCATACTTGTCAAACTTTATAAACAAAATGAGCAATGTACTCAGATTGAATTGGACAATATAATTCTTTCGGTTATCCCAAAGTTATAAAGACAGGTCCATCGTCTCGCCTGAGACGATTGTTTGGATGTTTGATGAGATCCGGACTTGTTTAAAAGACTTAGTGTAATGACATGCACGCTCGTCTGGTAACCTTGACAGTGTACGGAAGTGTGCTGAGATCCATACATGTTAAACTTAAAGTTTATAAATGTGGTGAGCAAGGTGTCACGATTGAACCGTTGTTGGATAACACATTAAATTTTCTTTACTAGGTTATCCCTAAGTTGTGCAAGGATACCCATCGTCTCGCCCGAGATGTTTGTTTGGATGATGAAGAGATCCGGACTTCCGCATATAGGCAATCTTATAATCTCGCCCAACATAAGGGCACTGAGATCCATACTTGTTTACAGTTGTGATGAACAAGGTGTATTGTAACAACCGCTTAATTTTCACATTCTATGTACAAGTCTAGAACTTCAAATTTTGCTTATTCACGATCGAAATCCTCACTTTAAATGGTCATGTACATAAGGTTTGAGCACGGACGCAAAGTTGTTTGTTACATGTAATGCACGTGGTCACAAGGCATGTGATTCTATGCACACGCAAGCGACATGACGCCACTGGTCATTACATTTATTAATGCATCCACTGACCAATTTGTCATGCATCCACTCGCTGAAATTTGTCGCACAATAGATCAGATTTGACATGCATTCACCGACCAATTTTTCAATTATATGTAGACTTTGATTTGAACAAAATTTGAAACATGGAACGCAATGTATGACATGTTCCGCTGCATGAGAGACGATTGGGACGTGACAAAGATTACAAAGTCTATACATGACGTTGGACATACAATGAGCCTGCCGAAGACAACCCAAACTCGCAACGATAAAAGAAAGCAGTGTCGTTGTCAAAACGACAGTTGAATAATGTCATGATTTACAAAATATAATCATCAACAAATGAAATACCTTCGGAAAAAGTTTCTAAGTCAATCAAATCCATCAAAAACAACGACATTCTAAGATACATGATGCCGATTGTCGTCTAATAAGCGAACTATCTTTACAAGAGAACCTAAAAGGCGGTCGATCATCACGTTGCAACAACGTCGCAAACATCAACATGAACACCCCGCAACTAGCTTCATCCACTTGTCTCGGAACTCCATGCACCACAACATTTCCCGCTATCGACTTCCAATTCCTATGTGATGTTTGATGTTCCAAATACTGTACAATCAACTTGAAAACACTAATGTAAAAACTCGAATCAGCTACAACGCGACGAAAACAATAAAAATTTTTGAGAACATTACCTCTCAAGTTGACGGAAAGGAGGATCGAGTGTTCGTTATCTTTGTGGACAGGAACGAAGATAATATCAAATTGAAGCAAATCTACGTTTTTAGCCCACCTCTGCAGCCCACCGTGTCCTTGAAGTTGCAGTTTAATGAAGAAGAACGAATTAAAGTTGAAGACTTGAAGGCCTGACGAGATGTCACGTGACCCACATGCGGTCGACCCCAACAACGCCATATAGAAATTAATCACCTCATCATTCACCCTATCGTCGATATGCAAGAGGGTGAGGAGATCTTTTGCTGCAATTCGAAATTGACCATCGGCCAGGATAGAAAGAACAGTGTGAGGTAGCACCGAGCCTCGTTTAATGCCGTCTAAAACCCGCAAACTTCGAGGTGCAGTCGCTGCAACGAATCTTTTTCCTCGTGTTCTACGTGTTGTGGTCCGCACTACACAATATCGAGCAAAGGACACATGGGGTAGTGAGAAATGGAGCTCTAGGCATTGTCCCCCGTTGCATGACGCGTTGCTAAGTATTTCTCATACATGGCCTGACCCCTACTCACATGTCGTGGATATGTCCCTTTCTCAGGGGCCAAAAGGGAAAGACATTCCTCAATGGCAACGGCGTGATCCTTCTTCCCGATCTCGACATCAACCCCTGATGCCTTTAACATATCCTTGTGTTTTGTCGTCAACCCGGAGACTTTCTGCAATATGTGTTCTGGATATTTCGAGGATCTCCGTGTTCGAGATGACGCGACCCCTGTACAACAAAAGAAAGATATAATGGAAAATGAATACACGTTTCCCAACACGAATCCGACGAAAGTGACAATGTGAGAACCATACAATCGTCCAGACGCAATAGTCACGCAGGACCTCTCCGATTATAGGACCCTGATTTTGTGTGGTCATGAGCACCGAGGTGCGTGTGTGCGGCTGGAAAATAAAACGACTGCCGCATTCGAGCTTAACACCCCCGCCCTTCACAAAAGAAAACCACCACAACTCACAAAAGCGGAAGGCCAACATTCCCCGAAGTTCGGATTGTGGCGGACTTTCCAACACAACAGGCCCACAGAGACTGACCACATTACGCATCGACATAGGAAGTTCGGATCCCGGCGGACTAAAACCGACACTATTTCCGAGAAGGAAAAATCGTCAGTCCATTTACTTGGCCAATTTCTTAGCCGGGGAGACTTTTGAGAGGGAATGCGTTAATAAAAACACACTTCACAGAAGCATAGATACTTCCTTAGATGGAGTGTTATGTTTTCGATGAAGTTTTCGCTGCCTGCGACTAGCAACCTGGTTGACTCGTAAAAAAGCCGATGAGATGTAGTTGGAGGGACTGGTGGCTGTAGTATGTTGGCATCCGGAACTTCCCGTATCGACAAACAGTGTGGACAGTCGTCGTGTGCATGGCGTGGACTGTAGTCCGCAGACATCCGGGCTACGAAGGAATCCCCTCTCTCATTTTCGTAATCCTGGGCCCGCAGGCAATGTGGCGTTCTTCACGGCTTACCGGTCGGTTTCTCTCCGCTCCTTCGTCGGTGAAGTTGGCGCGGGCAAAGCGAGCACGTCGAGAGCTTGATTGCCGACCCTAGATTTTTTAGGGGACGTGACATGTTGTCGTCTATGTTCCCCCCTGGCTGCGGCCGAGTTCGGTCGTAGCCGCGACCGCCGGCCGTGGACGGGACCCCCCCGGCCGAGGCCGCTCCGGCCGAGAACTTTCGGCCGCGGCCGTGGCTGATCGGGGAAGGGGTTTTGGGAGCGGGGGGTGGGTTTCGAGTCGGGGGGGGCTCCCCTACCCCCTCGCAAAAAAAAAAAAAACCATAAAAACTAAAAAA
>BFEA01000356.1:1519940-1533124 GCA_003427395.1 Chara braunii | reverse complement strand
CACACACACATACACACACACACACACACACACACACACACACACACACACACACACACACACACAAACACACACACACACACTTGCGTGGGGTTTCAAAGCGCTTTTTTTTCTTTTTATTTTTTTTTTCTTTTTATTTTTATTTTACGCAATAGAAAACAACAATGCCCCAAAACAAATATGGGCGTGTAGGGCTCAAAAAACCCTACACGCGCATATTTTTTTATTTTTTCTTTGTGCGCTAAAATATAGGAAAAAAATAGCTGCACCAAACTCGACTGGTCGGCCGTGGCCGAACCCAGCCGATTCAGCTGACGGCTGCGGCCGCGGCCGAGTTTTCGGCCCCGGCCGTGACTGGGTGTGCAATACAGGTTGTCGTCCCCTGACCTCGCCTTGCCCTCCGCTGGCGAAGGTGGCCGACAGTACCGGAGAGTTCGACGGCGAGGAAGCGAGGGCAGCTGCCACGGAAGATGTGACGTTGCCAGCGTCGTCGACGTCAGGCGTTGTGGACGGATGTGAGGACACGTGCTGGTCGCCGAGGATACCGTCAATAACTTTGTCGAACCGGTTTTGCAAATCGACGACAGACGTAAGTGGTTGGACCTCATAGTCTTCAGGCTCTACTGAAAGTCTGCTAACCACTTGTGTCTCTATCTATTGCCATGGCATCGTCATCAACATCATCCTCGTGATTCTCTTCGTACAGTCGTCCGAACTCGTCAGACGACTCTCCAGATCTGGCATCGTCCTCACTGTCCTCCCCTTCGTTGTTTCCAATACTCACGTCCGCTTTCTCACCCTCTCTTCCTTCAAGCAATTCAATGAGCACCGTTTCTCCCACTTCCTCCCCGTCCTCCCCTTCCTCCCCTTCTTCCCCTTCTTCCTCCCCTTCTTGCGCTTCCTTCCCATCCTCCATGTCCTCCCCTACTTCCCTTCCATGCAATTCAGCCCCTTCCCCGGTACCCGTGTTGAATACCGAGGACCGCCCTTCTGTCTCCGTGCATGTTGCCCCTCTCGGCGGCACGACAATCCTTGGCTGACACCCCCCGCCTGAAGAAGTTTGGATCTCGGCGGACTTCGTCGTCTCCGTGTCGCCGGACCCTGTACTCGTAGCCTCTCGCTGCAATCCTAGCGGCCGTCGTTCCCGCTCAGGCGACGCATTTTCGTCCCTCATTGCACCGCTGCCAATTGTGGGATCCTGGCTCGGCTCCCCCAACCCCGAGCGGCTCTGCAAGGCGGACCGCTCTGGCGGCTCCTCAACCGACGTAGTTCGGATCCAGGCATACTTCAATGTTCCGCTGGAGCGGCTGCCGGGAGCAACCAAGGCTGCCAACGTCTCCCTCGCTGAGCCCACGAACGAAGTCTGGAGGTCGGCAGAATATGTCGTATGCTCCGGCTAGGGGCCAGTAGACGGATGTCGATCGACGGCAAAACCCGCCACCCCACCGCTGCCTCCCGGTGTCGTGGTGCCGCCGTGAGACCCTCCCTCCCCACTAGGCGGGATTCCTTTGCCACCCCCAGCACTACTACCCCCGTCCCCTCCACCTCCAGGTGCCCCCCCCCTGGAACTCCCGTGCGGTCCACTGGGAGGGGGCACTTTCCAGTCCACCACGCCCTTCGATGGGCTCGTGTCGAGCTCGTAGTAGTCCTCCGTCATTTCCAACCAGCACTTGTCCTGAAGCCCGTCGAACAGTCGGCCGGCTGTAGAAATGACGGACAGGTCGTCGTGTGCAGACGTGTCATTTTCAGCGCTCACTTTTTGGAGGACCGAAATCCTCGCGAGGTGCAGGAAGTTGGACTTCGACTCGCGAGGGATTGACACCCATCCCGCGCCCAGGACTGCGACGGCCATGACCCACTCGCCCTTTTGTATCGCTGGCTGGATGACTCCTGGATGCCAAATCATGTCATGGCCCCAGTCCACCTCCGGCGAATGACTTTGTGGCTCAAGCAGGAAGTGGATATTGTCATCCTTCCAAGATGGATGATAGGGCGGAACGTCGGACCCGGGACGCAATGCGCGCGGGGGGATGACCAGAACTCTGAGTCTCTCCAACAACTTCATCGGCGTAGTCCCGACGTCGGTCTGGCCGTCGGTGACATGACGGGTGCCGCGCTTGATGACGGACCGGCCGACGAGGACCCTCAAGCGTGCTCCGCCGGAGGTGGGTCATACTGCAGGTCAAGGCTCTCGGTGTCACTCTCCTCCTCCTCTGCGTTGGCGTCGAACTCCACACTGGTGGTTGCCTCATCATTAGTGGAGATCAAGGAAGCGTAACTGCCTAACTTCAACTGCTCCTCGGACTCCACAAAGTACAACGAATGCAGCCTTTCGAGAAAGGTCTTCACGTTCATGTGGGAGGCAGACTTGAAGTGGTGGTTGTCGAGCAATGCCAAGATGTGGTCCCTGTGGCGTCGTACTCAACGTCAGTGTCCTTCCTCGGTCGCGTTTGAAGGAACAAGAAGTCGTATATCTTGTTCCTCTTCCTCTCGCTCAACTTGAACCACATGTCCATCTTGTTGATCCACACCCGATCCTGTGTCGCCTTCACGACCATGAACTGACAATTGTGGCCCCCCGAATTGACCTCGCTTTTGACCAGTTGCATCGTGAATTGCAAGAGGTCGGAGTTCCTTTCCATCACGACAGCGTGTCAGCCTGCCTTCAGAAGTTCCCACACGCTTCGCACGTGCGGTTTCCCAAGGAAGACGACACCCTCTCCCTTCTTGCTAAGGAAATCAAGAAGACCTATGAATTGTGTCGGATTGCGTTCCATGTCCCCGTAGACACTGCCCTGTCGTTTCGGCGCGGTCTGCGACCAGTCGCAAGGCGTGAAGGGAATCTCTGACACCTCCGTCTGGGTAACCCTCTGAAGCAACTACACCGCAGCAGCGGCACCCTTAGGCGACCTTCCCTTATAGACCACGGACGTGTTGACGCGCAGATCGTCACCCTTGAAGAGGATGTACATGCGGTCGTCTTCCGTGTACAAATTGTTCCCCGCGGGGAAACTTTTCTTTTGCTGGTTCCTCCTCACCCACTTCCCTTCCAGCAGCTTTACGAAAGAAAGATGGTGCATGCTGGCAAAAAACGAGAGGTTGTGCTGCCGCGGCACGAAAACAATGAGAGTCCAATGCGACGGACACCACGTCTGAAGATGGGAATTCAAAGTCTCGAACGCTTGCGGTTTCCACAGCTTGAGGTCAACCGGCTCACATAGATCGAGGACGAAGGTGTGGCTCTTTGTGGTAGCCACTACTTCCTTCAGCTCTTCACTCCTGATGTCCGTCTCCAAAGGGTCGTTGCCGAGCGGCGCGATGGATGTCATGTCCCCGTGTCTTTCCATTTGATGTGAACAATGCCTTCAACAAGTGCAATCTCCCGGCTCTTCAGTCTACTCCCAGTCAACACGGAGAGAACCTTATCTCCAGTCGACGCTCAACTTCCTGTGGCCCGCCAACTTTTCCGTCGCCTCGATCGAGTGGTCCTCCTCGTAACCCATGTACGGCGGGCAATCCTTGAACAGTGCCGAGTCGGAAACGTATTTCCTGCTACCGTACCACAAATCGCCATCCAATCCCCGACTTTCAAACTTTTTGAATGCGACAGACTTCGATTTCAGGAAAGGGTACTTTTGGATCCAATCCGCGTCTGGCCTCTTCTCGTGCTTGAATTGGTAGTAATTCCACAACCGGACCAGCACACGGTTACACTTCACCAACTGCACCATGTCCTGCACGCTGAGCTTCCCCAGCTTCGCCAACGACGGGGAGCCGGCCTGGATCCAAACGACCTTGCAAGCAAGCACCTTCTTCAGAACGCGACACTTCTCATTATAGGTGAGTGCTTCCATCGCTTTCCAACAATGCGTGTCCGGATCCGACACTTGCACGAACCAATCACCCTCCTCTTTCTCCTTTTTGCCTTTCTTAGTCGGCGACTCCACGGGGACGTTGTATACCACCTCCTTTCTGCCCAACTTGTCGTTGTCGATGTAGGCGACCCCAGGCTTGACGTTTTTGACCTTCTTCTTCTTGACGATCCACTTCGCTCCGTCGTGGCCCAGCAATCTACCCGTCTCTCATTAAAAAGAAAAATTCATGGCTAGTTTCCAGACATTTTGTCCAGCCATCGCCAGAGGGAAATAAGAACGCAGGGCAACATTTTGCTTCTTAATGGTGTCCTCTCCCTTTTGATCCGCGAGAATCCACAAGTTGTAGTACGACGCCTTATGGAGCGCCACTGTACAAAACTTACGCTGTTTCCCGACCTGATGTTGTTTCCCGCTACGGTTCCCCATGACAGCTCTAGGGAAACCGTTATGCTTCCACTGCCACCGAATGTCTTTCATAGACAGTTTCAACTGTCTAGGAGGTGCCTTGAGGTCCTTCTTGTTGTCCTGGGAACTAACAAGAAAATACCCTTCGAAGTCATTGTCCGAAAAGTACACCATTCGTGCCGGCCACCGCTCGAAATTGTACTTCTTGGCCACCTCGCTGCCCAGCAGCGATCGGGCTGCAGCCGCGTTATGCTGCCCACACACTGCGTAGTAGTAGTATTATCTCGCCAGCTCGTCCTTCCATTCCTCCGGCTTCAGACGTAATACCTTGTTCCCGGGAGTTGGTTTTTGCAGCCCGAGCGGTGCGAGCTTCAGGGTTGGCAACTCGTACGACTGTTCTTTGTTTTCGAACGCCAACCGCATCGCTTCTTTTATCCCTTCAACCAGGACGGGATTCAGGGACCGCTGGTTGTACAGATCCTCCCACTCCCCGAGGTCGCCGACTTGAGCCGGGCTAATCTCAAACTCCCACCTTGTCCTGACATCTTCTTTGTACTCCGGGAAGTATCCGGCGTCCACATCGATGGCAGGCCGTGGCGAGGGAGGTCCCGACGCAGGCTGCTTCTGTTTCGAAGTCGGACGTTTGCTACCCGGGCGGTCCTGTTCCCCCCCCGTTCCCTTCCCTTATTCCCCCCCACTCTTCGGGGCCTTGGTCTTCTGGTTCTTCGAAGAGTCAATCAAGTCGTCTTGCCGATCTCCCCTTCTTTTTTGCGGAGCACCCTGCGTTCCCTCTCCACCCACGGTCTCATCCTCCGTGTCATGGCCCTCGGCAGTCTCCGAGTCGAGCCCACACTGGACTGCCGCCTTTTGGGGATCCGCTGCGACCTCCTGTCGAACGGATGTTGCTTGCCGAACCCCAGGTATAGACAGCATGGACCGGTCTCTTGGGCTCAACGGCGAAGACGTCGGTAGCGGTGTTGCCTCGTCTTCGTTGTCGTCAAATTGACCGCGGCTCTCCACCCACACCGGAACCCAGATCCCCCCCCTCCGGCGCAACCCCGCTGGATTCACAACCGCCACACAACTACAAGGGCATTGACAACTTCTGGGCGGGGCCGATGTCGCAGGGGACGTCGAGGACGATGTCCTTCTCCTCCAACAAGTTAAAAAACTCTCGACCCAAAAGAAACCCGCCCTGCCGCAGGAGGTCATTGTAGAATGGGGTGTTCACAGCACCCGCTCCTAACCCCTCAAACAAATCCATGTCCAGTAGCACCCCCTTGGAATTGGCGACGACGTTGTCCTCCGCACCGTAAACATTTTTTATATAGAACCGTCGACGACTGCCTTTCGCGTCCTCCCCCCGGAAGACGACCCCTAGAACCCTACGCCGCTCGTGGGCGTCAATGAAGATGACAGGACCACACGACTGTTTAACCGGGTTCGAAGCATCCCCACAGCACCATTCGACGAACCATTTCGACCTTGAGTGGTCCGACCACGATTTAGAGGCCGTAAACGGCCGTTTTGTGGAATCTTTTCCCGATCCCATCTTGGAGGTCCAGGCAGGCTCCCCCTCGCCCCTCGACGAAGACATCGTGTCTGCGGACGACAACGCAAATGAAGCAAACCACCACGCTGTCAGGTTCGGGAAAACCAGAGCAGAAACAGTTAAGTCACAGTCAAACCACAACGCAGGCGGTAACGAAGCATCACAAACACAGGCGGGAAACATTTTACTGCACACGTCGGCAACATTACGTCGTTCCAAACCAAGAAGTTCGGATTACGGCGAACTTCGTAGCACGAAAATTATCTTGGCAGAGCGCAACACGGAACCCTCAGTTTGCTCAAATGGATTTGGACCTCTCTCTCGTTTTCAGCGGACCACACGACCGTTGCCGCATTGCGTGAAGTTCGGATGTCAGCGGACTTCGACCGAAACCGTTCGTCATTCCGTGAAGTTGGTGTCCAAAGAAACAGCGGACCACACGACCCTTGCTGCATTGCGTGAAGTTCGGATGTCGGCGAACTTCGACTGAAACCGTCAGTCATTGGCGTTCCTCGTTCCCGGTTGAATTGCCACAACTTCAATTTTCTGCAGTTTTAAAGCACCGTGCGACATTCTTGTTTGGATGCCGGTGAAGTTCTAATGGTCCACAGTCCCGGAAGACCTACCACATTTGCCCCAGTTGCGATTAAGCATCTCGAAAGACTGCCCGGACAACTGATAACCTGCGAGAACTGGATGGGAATTCTGTTTGTGGAGTGCGAAACTCTGCTCAAAATAGATCCAGATCCAAGAAGAAGGCCCACCGAACTTGCCCCAGTTGCGATTGAGCATTGCCCGAACAACTGATAACCTGCGGGAACTGGAGGGGAATTTTGTTTGTGGAGCGCGAAACTCTGCTCAAAACAAATCCAGATCCAATAAGAAGGCCCACCAAACTTGACCCAGTTGCGATTGAGCATCTCGAAAGACTGCCCAAACAACTGATAACCTGCGGGAACTGGAGGGGAATTCTGCTTGTGGAGTGCGAAACTATGCTCAAAACAGATGCAGATCCTACAAGAAGGCCCACCAAGCTCGCCCCAGTTGAGAAAGACTGCCCGAACAACTGATAACCTGCGGGAACTGGAGCGGAATTTTGTTTATGGAGTGTGAAACTCTACTCTAAACAGATCCAAATCCAACAAGAAGGCCCACCAAGCTCGCCCCAGCTGCAATTGAGCATCTCGAAATTCTGCCCGAACAACTGATAACCTGTGGGAACTGGAGGGGAATTCTGTTTGTGGAGTGCGAAACTCTGCTCAAAACAGATCCAGATCCAACCACCAACCGGGATCTCCATGAGTTTCAGGAAGCGCGAAGCTCTCGCGATGGGGACGTTGTGATCACTGTACCCCAGATATGTTCGGGCAGCACAAAACTCTGCGCCGAACGGACCCAGCCCTAGCATTAAGGACCCCTAAGAGTGCTTTTGGCAATTCGCAAAGACAATGAACGACTGTTTGGCACATCTTGTAGGTGGTCAGGCGACAACCACATCGGGACCGAAGCTATTCCGCACACGGGTGTCTTAGTTAGTGACGCATCGAGATTTTCTGAAGTTCGGATGCCGGCGGACTTAGATTGCGGGCATGTCACGCGGGAATCGCTGGCTGGCCCTGTTCGTAGCTCGCGCTGCCCCGACACCGAAACCGAAGTTGAAATCCTCCGTCGTCGGAGCATAGTGGCAGAGCTCGCGGCATGGGCACGTCGCGCTGGGACAAGGGAATTGTCGGTTGGACGGGCCAGTGACTTCCGCTCAATATGTGAAGATCGAATGGCACTGGATAGCTCGCGCTGCCCCGGCACCGAAACCGGAGTTGAAATCCTCCATCGTCGGAGCATAGTGGCAGTGCGTGTGGCATGGGCACGCCCTGCTGCGACAAGGGGATTGTCGGCCGGACGGGTCAGTGGCCTCCGCTCAGTATGCGAAGCTCGGATGCCGGCTGGACGGGCCAGTGGCCTCCGCACACAGAGACCCTCCGGAACCCCGATTCGGACAGGTGAGCACGCAACGTTCGTCGGGATCCGAACTTAAAGAGGGCGCGAGAGAGAGAGAGTCAGAGAGAGAGAGACATAATCCGTATGTTTGTGGTTTTTGAAATCTACGGGGAACAAGCAAAACCACAGTCGCATTAGAGGCCACATGAGAATTCGCAGTGCGCCGGCACCTGAATTTCTTCTGCTTTCCGGTTTCGCAATAGCTCGAAGCCCGTTAGCCAATGCAGCCAGCGTTCTAAGGCCGTGCTCGTGCAAGCAAACTCGGTAACTGCATATGGGCAAAACGAGAAGTCGGTCGCGGGCGAACTAGGGTGGTTTGAGCGAACCACCGGGCACCAGGAAGACCACAAACAGACCAACGCACAATCGAAAACGCGAAGTTCGCTGGGATCCAAGCTTAAGAAGGGTGCGATAGAGAGAGACGGATAAAGAGACACACGATCCGTAATTCTGTGGTTGTTAAACTCAACGATGATCTAGGAAGTCCACACTCACATGAGAGGCTACTTGAAAATGAGAAGTCCGCCCACATCGGAACTTCTTCTACTGTCCGATTTGGCGATATGCATAGCTTGGCACCTGATGCAGCCAAGTTCTAACGCAGGAGCCGGGCCATCATGTTCTGCGACCCTGTTCGAGTAAAATGAGAAGTCCAGACTCCGGCAAACTCGGGTTGCTGTTGCAATCCAGGGGGGATCAGAAAGACCACTGTCTGTTCAATAAACAGGCGAAAACGCCAAGTTCGCCGGGATCCGAACTTAAGGAGGCCGCGAGAAAGAGAGACATAGAGAAAGACTGGACCCGCACTTGTGCGGTTATCAACTTATCACAACTCAAGATACAGCAGGAATCCATGCGCACGTCTGAGGTTAGACGGAAATGCGGATCCGATCAATGGGCACAGAGAAGACCATTGTCAGATCAAAGGGCATGTGGAAACGCGAAGTTCGTTCGGTTTCGAACTTAAGGAGGGTGCAAGAGAGACATAGAGAGAGAGATAGGTTATGTACTTACGTGTTTGGTGAAATCCACTGCGCAGCAAGAAAACCACAGTGTCGTTGGAGGCTAGACGAAAATGAGTTTAAGTGGATTGCTCGGGGTTCACACCACAAGTGCGTGTGAACTCACACTTAGATGGACAGCAAGGTGCGCACACCATCAGCGTGATGATTTAATATGGACGCTGGCTTGTCATTCGTATATTCCCGGGTGAAAATATCATCAAATCTTTGCAGCGACAAAAAACATAACATCCGTTCATATTATTTAACTCTTGTCATCGCAACATCGAGATGAAAACATTTGCAACTTTACCTTTTGTTCTCCAGAAGGTCAAGTTGTACACCGCACGGAGAGTTTCGAAAAATCGTTTTATGCAAAAAAATCATTCAACCGCACATTGCGAAGTACACAACGGTGTTTTCAAAAACCATTCACTGCAAAAAATCATTTAATCACACATTGCACAACACACTGAGACTTTCCGAAAATCGCAAATCACAGAACTACGAACATACTGAGTATAGCGTCTACTTGCAATTACTGCCTCTCACACCTATCTCTACTACTTCATATCTACCATTTTCGGCTACACACATGCCTCTCACACCTCTCGCTCCTTTTCCCTTAAACACAAGGTCTGGGAACCCGTCCGGATCTAGTGACATACGAAGTTTCCCGCGAACGAGGTCGTGAACGGAAGCCATACATAGCATTCATTGATGATCCATATAAGTGGATCTGCGGTTCCTCGACTGTTGTATTCTCCGAAAATACGGACATGTATTTCATCATAACAAACCCTATACAGAGGTACCGCAACGGCAAGAAATCTTCCACCTCATGTCAGACACTTTCTCTTCGACCTCATGCCACAATGAGAAATCTTCGAACTGGCCTCCTATCACCAAATCTGACCACCCATCTACACCGAGGTACCGCAACAGCACGAACTTGGACCCCTCAAGTACCACCTCGTTTCGTGATACACGCACAACTGCATCGGCGAGTTTCCTACTTTTGTTCGAAGTAGTGACACATAGCACTCCGGCGAAATCACATCCGGCGACAGTTAACCGCACACCATAGTATGACACAGCTTGTGGAGAAATCCCGGTGCAACGGAGTGGGTACTACTCCAAGAATGAACAATGACGAGCGCAATCCACCTACTCTTATTTCCGCGAACTTCCCCAAGTTTGTGGCGAAGACCTGATGTAGCCGCAGTCGAGGCGACTGCTATAGCGGCTAATGGAGCGGAGTGTTTTGCACATACGGTTCAGGAACTTGTGCTTGAGGACACCATCAGGCAGTGTAATAAGGTTTCCGAACTCCAACATATTGGCAAACTTGTACTGGCTTGCCCAAGGGGAGCCACTCTCCATCGCGTTCCAAGTAGCATCGCTCCAATCGTCAAGATGCTGGTGTCGGGCGGTTGCCTACCAGCCGAGGGCTTTTCTTTTTCAAAATAAAAAATGTTTCTTTCTTTCTTCTGCTGTTTTGCATGGGCTTGACGCATGCATGTGTGTGAATGTATGCCTTGTCAGAGATTTTGGATGCCCGAACCTCTGTACTAACCCTTCAATGGGCCAGAGTAGCGGTTCACATCATGGTCGCAAGCAGGCTCGCGCGGATCCCCAAAAGCCAAGGTTTTGACGCCATGGGCAAGGAATCGAGGATCACCGTTGGACTTTTTGGTGAGCCATGAAAAACTCGGAATGAGGGCGCGTCTGTGAGGGCTCGGGGTTTACTAGGAAAAACCGATAATTCGACTTTCGGGGGGGGGGGCACGCGGACGGCGGCAGTCGGAGGCGGGGGAGCCGGGCGGAAACCGGGACCGCAACTTCAGGAGACTGTCGTGCTACCCCGGATCTACACGGAACTAAACTCAAATCTAGACGAAGGAGGGTATGTGCGACGATCCGGCGAAATTGCCCGAAGAGCGACAATTGCGCATAGCCACAGGGGCCCGACAATAATTGTGGTTGTCGGACTTTGTGGAAAACATTCCCGGTACATGGTGATCGGTCGGCAACAGCAGCCAGCTTGGGATGTCCAAAATTGGTACGGACCCCGAGAAGCGATTAGTCGGGTCGGATCTCCATACCGCCATCTCGATATGATGACTGACCAAGCAGCCGGCTTTGGCGACGGGGATCAAATCGCTCGAAGGAGGGCCGGTAGGCGGGTTTCATCAATGATGGGGCTGCTGAAGTTCACGCATGCACTTGGCCTTACCCCGGGGGCGGGGGGGGGGRGGGGGCTTCCTCCTTTCTGACCTAACATACCAGAATGCAACGGTTGGGTTTCCTAGCGACAGACAGGGTGTGCGAGCGCACCCGTAGCCTCTTCATAACTGTCCAAGAGGCGGTGGCGCAGGGAGCGTCGATAAGTCGAAAGGGGAAGACAGCAGAAGGATTGAATGTCGAAGGGGTTGAATGCGCCCTGGCTAGGACTGGTGGCGGGCCCAGGGGCTATGTCAGATCGCGGGCAAATTGCACTCGAAGTCGATCCTGCGATGAGAAGGGGAAGGATCGTATTGGAGGACCGACAGTGGTTGCTGAAGTAGGGCTGACGAGGTGGCCTATGAAGCGGCGATGTACCAGGCGCCTAAGTGAGTCTGGGAGAGAGAGGGGGTTGGTTGGCGCGCGCAGCGCTTGTACGAGTCGAAGGTGAGAAGGGATCAGGTAGAAGAGGGGTAGCAAACGGTCAAGCAGATAAATTTGGATTGCAGCTCGCCCTTCCGCGAAAGAAGGCGAACGGATGAACGAGCGGGAAAAGCGGTTGAAGACAGGAGGGTAGGCATCTGCTGATCATGATGGGGGGAGGAGAAGGAAGCCTTCTCGAAAATAGGAGGGGAGAAGGTGAAGGAATGCGACCTGTGAATCCGAGGGTGAGGATGATCGAGGATGGGATTGGTGGAGGCGAGAGGTAGTAGAAAAAGGAGTGAACGAGCGGGAAACGAAGAATTCGTGAAAAAAATTGGTAGAGCCTCCGAAGATGCTGAAGTCAGCTGCGAGCTCCGCCAATCGGAGTAAGATAAATAGGGGGAGAAGCGAAGGACTCGGGGGGGGGAGTACGGGAGTAACTCGCGAACGGGTTACGAGCGCACGGAAAGTCCGCGCATCCTGGTGCTAGCATACGAGAACTGGCGCGCTCCCTCGCAGCTTCTAGAAAGTTGTACGTTGGAGAGAACCTTGGGAAGAGTTCGAGAGAGGGGGGAGACGATTGCGCATGGGTGTACGTGAGGAAAGAGCGCGTTCTCGAGAGTACGGAGTGCTCGGTCGATCTTCAGCGCCCGCTACCGCGGACAGAGAAAGAGAGAGAGAGAGAGAGAGAGAGAGAGAGAGAGAGAGAGAGAGAGAGAGAGAGAGAGAGAGAGAGAGAGGAAGAGAGAAAAGGGGACGTCTGGGAGATGCGAAAGGGCGCGAATCGTGAGCACCGGGGGTCCACACGCACGACTGCTGAACAACGGACGGTCGCGGCCGGAGCCCTCTCAACGTAGGGAGAAAGAAGCGAGGGAGAGAGGGAGGAGGGAGGGAAGGAGTTTTGGAGAGCACACTCTATAGCGCACGGGGTAGCGCTCGGTTTCGGAGCCAGCATGCACGCGGAAAGGGGAAGAGAAGGAGAGAGAGAGAGAGGAAGGGGGAGCACGCTCGTCGAAGGCACGAGGCAGCACCCGGCTGCTGAACGAGCTCGCAGGCTGTGAGAAGAAACGAGCAAGAGAGGGGAAAGGGAAGGCACGCCCACGGAGCAAGTTCTTCTACGCACGAGGTAGCGCTCGGTTGGGAAGCCAGCGAGCACGCAGGTAGAGGAAGAGGGAGCGAGAGCGAGAGAAAGAGAAAATTCGTGTAAAGAAGGCGGGGCATGCGGCTCACACACCGAGAAAAGAGGAGAGAAGGTCACGGTGTCTTCCGCAGCACGATAGCAAGCGGGGTTATGGCCGAGAACGAGGGAGAGAGGAAGCGGAGCAGCAACATTCAGCCTCATTCGGCGGTGTGGCGCGCTCGCTTCGGACGTACGACCTCGATCACGTCTCGGATCTACGTCATTCATACCTCGGAGCAGCAGCGTACATGGTTTGATATTGCGGCTTTGTTCGTGGATACGCGCTTCGGTCGCGTGTTTTCGTCGAGCTCCGCTCCGTCCGTGACTTGGGGGCGCGGTGCCCGCGATCTGAACAGGGAGGGGGCGGCATTACCCCCGCCCTGGGCTACTCCGTTCGTGCTCCACGGGTTATTGCTGCGGAAAGAAAGAAAGACAGGAGGTAATTACAGAGAGCCAGAGAGGGGAAGGAGAGGAAGTGAGAGAGAGAAAGCGAGCGAGAGAGAGAGAGAAAGAGAGAGAGAGAGAGA
>BFEA01000356.1:1506593-1519801 GCA_003427395.1 Chara braunii | reverse complement strand
AGAGAGAGAGAGAGAGAGAGAGAGAGAGAGAGAGAGAGAGAGAGAGAGAGAGAGAGAGAGAGAGGGAGAAAGAGGGGATAAAGGAAAGAGAAGTAGAGAGAGAGGAAGAGAGGAAAGCGAGCTACTATTCGGAGTCGCTTCTTCTCGTCCCAGAATTTCAGCAGAGCTTGGTCGCGAGTCGTCCGCCGAACTCGGATCTACGAATGTGCGACGTGCCCGAGTCGGTCAACCCGTGCTTCGAACTCCGGTCGCTCTTGGGGACCTGTTGCGACTTAGTTTTTCTCTGGCTCGCGAACTAAGCTGTTACGAGCTTGCCTTTCTCGGGCTCGTTAAGTTTTTGGTCTTCCGAACTAAGCTGTTACGAGCTTGCCTTTCTCTGCCTCGTTAAGTTTTTTGTCTTCCGAACTGAGCTGTTACGAGCTTGCCTTTCTCTGGCTCGTTAAGTTTTCTGTCTTCCGAACTGAGCTGTTACGAGCTTGCCTTTCTCTGGCTAATTAAGTTAATTTGTCTTTCGAACTGAGCTGTTACAAGCTTGCCTTTCTCTGGCTCGTTAAGCTTTTTGTCTTCCGAACTCAGCTGTTCCGAGCTTGTCCTTCTCTGGCTCGCTAAGTTTTTTTGTCTTCCGAACCGCGCTGTTGCGAGCTTGTCTCTCTCCATTGCGAGAGCCTCGTGGTTCTGAGTTTCTGCTACGAACTTGTCTTTCTCTGTCTTGGGGTGTGGTAGCAACTGGCCTCGCCACGAGCTTAGAGGTCCCGTGTCTTCCTTTTCCTGCAGGGGGCCGGGTGTTCGCTTAGAAATGTGCCACGAGCTTCGGTTCCTAAGCTTTTCGGAAGCCAATCTTTTCGTTAGCTCATGGTGGCATGCTTTGAAGCTCACTCTCCGAACATTTTTGGCCACCATTGACTTGAACTCTGCTGGCTATGAGCCTCGGTTTGTCTTCGAGCTCTTGTCTTGAGCCTGCGGGTTTATGACTCTATCGAACCTTTTGCTTGCAAACGCCCCTTTAGAAGCACGCCTCCAAACCCTCCTCCCGAGCTGACTGGTGACTCCACCTGCTCCGGTTACGAGCCTCACCTCTGAAAAACTTAGGCGGGGAGGGGGACCGGCGGAGCGACAAGCAGTACTCGCCACACTATCACGACTGAGGAGGGGGAACTGGCCGACAAGGTGGCGCTGTTGTCCGGGATGGGCATTCTCCCACGGCCGTGGCTGGCCCAGTGAGTACGGGGTGAGGGGGAACCAGCGTGACAGGCAGCGGTTTTTTTTTTCGGCATCAAGTTCTTTCGGCCTACTCGGCATCGACTTCCAGGTTTTATCAGCATCGGCGTGTCTGATTTTTTTTGCGGGTTTTTTGGTCTACGCGGCAATCTTCTACTCTAATTTTTATGACCTCAATTCTTCTCGAGCGGCATCGGCAAGGGTTATTGTTGGGGTTGTCGGGGTTGTCGGGCTTGTTGGGTGCAGGGGCTTTGGGGTATTGGGCTTTTCCTTGGCTTTTGCAGGTCCGCTTCGGCCCACTTGCGACTCCGGCTCCCGCTCTCGGCCTCCGAAGGGGTACCCAGGTAAATTTTGTTTTTTCTGGAGTGAGTTCTTACTTTTACGAGTGTTTATTTCTAAAAATCTAAAAATTAAGGGGGTACACAGTTTGATTGAGGGGTTTGACTGACGGTGAAAAACAACAAAGGGGTGGGAAGAACAGCCGTTCAGGAAAATAGTGTGAGCGGGTCCCCGCGTGGGGAGGAAAGAGTGAACACAAGGGGTATTCGAGAGGGTTCGGGGGCGTTGTCGATTTGGGATCCAAGGGGGTCGCCCAACATCCTCGACCCGCACGGACTGTGGAGGGGGCCCGTACAGGGTACAACTCCCGCTCCGGAAATGGTTCCGCAGGATGGGTTTGGGGTTTCGGTTCTCGACCCACGATGGTTGTGAGCAGGGCCCGCAAGAGAGACGCCTCCCGCTTGGGAGAGGAATTCTCAAGCGGGGACCGTGCGGGACTCGGGGGTGAGGAGAGTGGTGCTTCGGGTGCCGGGACAAGGGAGCGAGGGAAATACAACCTCCATTATGAGCGAGGGGGATAAAGAAGTGAGGGATACGTGGGGTTCCTTGGGCGAGGAGTCGGAGGCCGAATCCTGGGTGGACCGGTGTCTGGCCGATTTCTCGGACTCGGACCTCGGAGGACTATTGGGACTATGAGAATGAGTTCTAAAGGGGGACGAAGACTACGAGGTATGTAATCAAGAACGACAAACCTGAGTGATTCTCTTGATTATCTCTGCTTAACCCCGCCCTTTCTTTGAAGGCCCCGATTAAAGTCTTGTGATTCAAAGAGAGAAAAGAGTCAGACGGTGGCGAGATGGAAGATGCGAACGAAGCAGGAAGAGTTCATGATGCGAGAAGGAGAATGGGGTGGGACTAGACAGGCCAGCGATTATTGATTTATAGGTGGATTGAAGTCCTGGGATCCGGGTAATTCCACGCTCGAGGTGGGCCGAGTAGGGGCGTGGTACCGGTTAGGCTAACTTAGGACTAGGGGTCGGTTCAGTGGGGGACATAGGACCCGGGTGTGTGACTTCGGTCCGACTCTGTGGAGGGGGTTGCCACCCTTTCTCAGGGATAACCTGTGTCCGCTGCTAGTCTCTATATCGGGAGAGGGGGAGGGGCCTCTCAGCGGGGGACGACAGGAAGGTAGCTGAGTGAGATGGCGTTCCTTCTCTGGTCCATTTGATCCTTCTGAGCTCACAGGCATCTTCTCCTTGCGGGATAGAGGTGGTCTATCGAGTGGCCAAAAGGAAGTGGAACTTGGAGATTCCCTTTGATTATATTGCATGAGCTTAAAAGCCATCCCGAAAGGAATTAGCGTGTGTACGTACGGGGGTGTTGACGTATGGTGCTATACGTTTCGACTATGGATGGGCGACTTTGACGTGGGTGTGTACATAGAGGAAGGGCTAGATCAAGGCGAGGATTTCCTTCGTGGATGGGAAGAGGCGATAGGCCACTCTCGCAGTTAAAGGGGGGAGTTGAGGGGCTACGGGTTTAAGTATTTTTACTCTTTAGGTTACCGAACCTACCCCAGGGTTGATCCCCCGGCGCCGGTAATTCCGGACGCTTATCTCGACGGATCAAATGATTGGAAGGTACTAATAGGGATCGTAGAGAGAATAGTGAGAACAACAACTCTATGCGTTTGAGGGCGCTAGAAGTTGAACCTGCGGGAATTAGTGTGGGTAGTCAAGGTGGGGTGGACGTGTGGTGTTACAATTTCTACTGGTGGACGGGCGATTTCGACATAGAAGAGGGTGCAGATAGAGAGGCAGGCTTTTTGGATAGTTGGGAAGAAGTTGTCAGCCACGCGCAGCTCGAGAGAGAACTGCTGGGGGCCTACTGGATTAGGTACTTCTACTCGCTGGGGTGTCGGACGTACTTGCGAGGATAGTGGCCTGCTCCTACTATTCCGGAGGCGTACCTTGACGGTTCGGACGGTTGGAGAGCACTACTTCAAATCATGGAGGAGATAGTCCGAGGGAATGGTTAGGATCGTAGAAGGTACTGACGAAGAAGGGGTTCGAATCGAGAAGGCGGATCTAAGCAAGGACAGGGACTGCTTCAGAGTCCCCTTAGATCATCGCACCGAGAGATATCTGGCCGGGCATGAGAGAGGGTTAGAGCTAGAAAGGGGGGTATTCCTTTGGGCTCAGTTCGTAATAGGAACCTGGGAAGAAGATAGGTGGTCCAGGAACATGCCCCGGAACGGGAAGAGGCCTCGACAGACAGTGATCCGTGCCGAAGGAACGATTTATTTGAGTCGGGAGCCTGGGTGTATTACGTCACTCACTGGGTCCTAGGTTGGTACCAAACGGATCATTGGGAAGCTCGGGTAGGTTCTATTTTGCGGCGGATCTTTAAGGAGGAACCCCTTCGCTTCTGCCCACCGATCAAGGTGCGGGTGACTTGCGCTCGAGACGAGGAGTACCCTCGCGCCACAGGGTGCGTCAAGGCCATATTAACGTCCTTCGTTTTCCGGAGGGGAAGCGGAAAGGAGGAGCGGTACGAGAGGTTCGCGGGGGAGAAGGAGCTCCCGAAGGCGTGTTATCCGTTGACGGTGAGGGTGTCGTCGTTCTTGTTCTTAGGTACGAGCGAAGAGAAGATAGTGAGGCTCTTAGAAAGAGGAAGAAGGATCAGCGTATCATTTAATGCCTTGTGGGTGCTCTATAGTCACTGTATAGACCACGGTACCCCTCGTAAGAGGAAGCTTTGGGGCATTTTTAGGAGGCTTGGGGCTTTGGAGCAGTCCGTCTCCCTCAGTCCACGAGTGTACCGTGAGTGCGTATTCGGAAGGGTATGATAGATGGTTAGGCTCACGCTTGGGAGGAACGAAGTGATAGAGGCAATAGAGATCAGCAGGGGAGGCCAAGTCTTGATCCCAGGGGACCCGCACGTGACCCCCTATTCGATGAGCGTGGAGAAGGGGGAGATAATCAAGGAGGGATTGTACGTGTGGGTTAGAGCTCGCAGGCTTACTTGGAAGGAAGGGGTAGAAAGGGGAGGTATGCCTCATCTTGGCAGGTTTCTCGAGGTCGAAGCCACAGTCTTTCTCAACGAAGACTCGTGGGCGGAGGTCTGGAGGGGTTTAGTGACCGGCTTAGGTACACATACGGAGTACCGGGAGTCCTCGAGGAAGGTGGCGAACGAACTGGTACTTGGCGCTTACTAGGAAGAGACTTTCGAGTCATGGACGAAGGTTTCTTTCGCCGAGCCCGGGGAGGTGCCCCGCACTTCGAAGGTTCTCCACGCTGCCCTGCCCGATTTCTTGGTAAGGACGCTCCTGCGGGACTCGGAAGGAAGGACCGTGGAGGTACTTCGGGCCGCACAAAGGTTAGGGGTAGGGACACGCGGGGTCTTTTGGCTCTATAGTCGGTGTGTAGACGCTGGGATTCTGCCAAGAAGGGAACTAGAGGCTGTATTCGAGCGATTAAGGGAATTCGAGGGCGTGATAGGCCACGTCGCCGACGTTCCATACGCCCTATTATTCGGGGAAGAACAAGTGACTAATCGGAGGGGGTACGAACCTCGAACGAGGTAATGATAAGAGGGATTCCGGATCTCTCTGGGCGTCAGTAGAACCAATAGAAGATACTGGGGAAGTTGTCCGTATCACTCTGCCGCGAGCAAGGTTGGAAGGGGCAACAAGGACCATTCGTAGAGAAGTAGGGGAAATCCGACGCGGTAAGGCCTTCATGCGATTGGCGGTGAGTAGCGAGAAGAGAATAGTGATAGGGGAATCCGAAATATCCCTTCGAAGGAAGGATTCATAGAAATAGCACGGAGCTTGAGGACTGGAAAGGAATCCCTCTGGGATGCACAAGCCGTAAGAAACCGACTAGGGGAGCTCGTAGAGGAGGTAAAGCCTCACGAAGGGTGCCATGAAGAGTATCGAGTGACCTACGGGGGTTGGGAGGAGGTACCACAGTTCGCCACCAGTGAACCAGTGGGAGTTCCACGTTTCATCTTCGAACGGATCTACCCCTCCGAAGCAGTCGAAAGGGCAGTAGGAAGGAGAATCTCAATCCTGAGCCAATTCCGCTTTACGGAATCGGGCCTCCATACTTTGCTATCATGGTGTCTTCAGGATCCCTATCGAGACGATTGGTCGACTCTAGAGGACCTAGGTTACGCCTTTGAAGGCTGGGGTCGACACGCGAGAGAACCAAGAATATCATGGAGGTACTTGGGTAAGATCTGCGAGGCGGGCTTAGAAGGATTGGATCCCTCAGATCTCATCCGAATCGCGATCGCGTGTCGCCGACGGAAACTAGGGGATGAGCGAGCCTGACCTTGACGAACTTGTAGGGCTAGAGAGGGTGAGGGAATAAATACTCCGGATCCTTACTCTATGTTGGGAGGAAGAAAGGAGGGCGAGGTCTGGGTCCTTAGCTAGGATCAAACTACTGGAGACAGTTGCGATCGCAATCCTAGATGAGTTGACGATAGATCTTCTCGCTCGGTAAGGGGAGGTATGAGAGTTACATTCATCTCCAATATAATTTGTTGGGAATTGGAGACTTGCGAAGACGGCAACGAGGTCAAGGTCGAAGGAGGTGCATAACTTAACCCTGATCTTGGAGAGGATCGATTGGTCTGTGCCGAGAAGGAATTTCTAGTGGAGGTCCGCCGGCTGGCCTTATGGAAAAGAGGACCTGGACCACACTAGCTAGCTTTTCGGTCTACATTAGCGACGCAAGTGGAGTGAGGTCCTTGAGGACTTGGAGAGAACCGTTGCTGGAAGTGGAGAGAAGGTTCGAAGAGGACTCTAGGTGTCTAGGAATACCGCTCGCATCCAGGATACACCTTGTAGAGACTCGGTTCTGGGATAGGATGGGAGAATACGACTCGGAAGGGGTTTTGCGCCAAACATTGCGCGAGGAGGGAGAGATCGGTCGAGCTAGGTGTGAGGACTCGCTGGTAGAGGCCGCTGAAAGGTTGGCCGGCGTGAGGTAAGGCCCTCAATGATTAGATACGACGGGGGGAACCCTGTTGGTACTTTAGAGAGAGCTTGGAAATCGGGAGAGAGGTATAGAGTAACCCTCCCCAAGGTTAGACAGGAAGGAGAAGTGTTTACGAAATTCTTCGGGATCTACGGGCGAGAGACAGTGGTGCGGTTCTCGGTGGTCTCCAAAGGGGGAAGCCGCACTAGAAAAGCTAAGATCTTTCTGTCCCCCGACGACCGACGATTCTTCGCAACCGAGTTAGAGGAAGGAAAAGACCCCTTGGGCATCGCCCGGAGGGCCCTAGACTGACTAAGGAGATTGAGAGGATGCGGCGTCGAGGGACGCGTGGTTGATAGAGTGGAATACCGAGGAAGGTGAGAAGTTCCAAGGGCAGCTCATGGGAGGACTTGGGAAATCCCAACCTGGGCCTACCGTCTACTCTACGTCGACGATGCGACTGTGAGGAGGGTCCTAAATAGGGGGCAGGTAATCGAGAAATTCCCATTAGGCAAAGAAAAGGGTCACGAACTGTTCACCCAATGTTGGGAGTCGCAAGAGGACACAAATTTCGAGTGGTGGGCACTCGTTGGGGAATTCATCAAACCCCTGTTTAGAGGAGAACCCGGAGAGGTGGATAGGGCCCTAATCAGGCGGTGCTCTCAAGAGGGGATAAGGGGGATTTCCGACCAAGAAATCGCCAACTTAGCCTTAGTAGTCTGTGAAGAAAAACGAGTAAGGGACTCTTGGTGGACTGTGACTAGCGAGAAGTCGGAAGGAGATAGTGCAGTCCAGGAATCGAGTGAGAAGGAAGAAGACTCGGGGGAAAAAGACGATTCGGAAGGGAGTGACGATAGTGAGGTAAGCAATTAAAGGGTAACAATAGGGTGCATGGAGAGTGAGGTGGGCGCAGGGCTCTCTCGTCCACCACAAATAGCTGTAAGAGAGGGTGTTGAGAAGAGCCCTGAATTAGGAGCTAGGCTAAGTAGGGTGACGGAAGAAATGGCTGAGGGTACATAGTCGATAAGTAGGGCCGAGATGAACCCAGACACAGCTT
Source organism: Chara braunii (assembly GCA_003427395.1). NCBI lineage: Eukaryota > Viridiplantae > Streptophyta > Charophyceae > Charales > Characeae > Chara > Chara braunii. The sequence goes on along the minus strand of BFEA01000356.1, from coordinate 1,512,259 downwards.
CAGGAGAAAGACAAGCCTCGGCGGGACAAAGAGCTGGCACAGAAGTGTGAATGCATAGGGAGGTAGAGTCGCGGGTGCCAGTAAGAGAAAGGACGACCGAAGCCTCGAGAGGCCTTCCAGTAGAAGCTCGATGGGCCGATCTAGTGGATGCGGAAGCAAGGGTAGGAGAAGCTCGAGAATTTCCGAGAGATAAACCAGGGTGCCGGCCACCTAGGAGGGAAGAAGAAGGGGGTCCGAATAGAAAGGACCTGAGAGACGGGAGGTCGGCGGAAGCTGGCGGGAGGCCAACGAGATGGGCCGAGAGGGAGGCGGATTCTGTATGGGCACCCGGAGAGGTAGTGGGGAGAAGTCCGGGGATGGACGCTTGGAGAGGGTTTAGGGGGCAGGACCCCGTACGCTGGGAGACCGAATGGTCGAATGAGAGAGGTCGTTATGGGGAAGAACCATGGGGGCCCCCGAGACCCCGACCACGGGTTGAGGAGCCAGACCCCTCTTGGTACAAGCCGTACAATCCGGTGATTGACGGGCCTATGGAGGGACCCTACTTCCGCCGTTACGATGACCGGCGGGTCCCATACTAGGACGTTAACCTGGTCCTGGAAGCGCTTTACTTTGACGGGCGCGACGGGACGGGGTTTGTAGAGAAGTGGGAGAGTTATGCCTACCGAAAAAGGTTCTTCGAGAAAGAATGGATAGACCACTTCATCCAACACTCGGACTCAGAGCTAGACCCGGCAATTAAGGCTATCTACCTGGCAGATGGTCGGTGGAGGACATTCAAAAGTAGTCTATTACGGACTTTCGCGTGCGATGACTTAATCCCCACCGTAGAGGGTTTGCGTCGTATTACGAGGGGGGAACGGGAAAGCTTGGTGGCCTTCACCCGGAGGTTCAAGCGCTTGTCTCAAGCCCTGGTCGATAGAGGGATGTTGTCGGAGGTGGATAGGTGCGTAATGTTTATGTTGCACCTACCCGAGGAGAAAAAGAAGGAGGTCCTCAAAAAAGCCCCAAGAGACTCGGCCAATTTCGAAAAAGTCGCCGAGGTAGTCTTCACGGGAGGAGGAGTGGACGTGAGAGAATACATGAAAGAAACCCTGGACATGGCGCTCCGTAATATGCGCAACACACGGAACGATGGCCCTCGAGGAAATGACAGACCACCCCCTGGTCCACCTGTTCCGCGATGGGGAGAACGACAAACGGGGTGGAGAAACGAACCAGGAAACCAAAGAGGCTGGAGAAATGACCGAGAGATAGGGGGAAATCGAGGCCCCCATTGGGGGAATTCCCATTGGAAGGACGCTAGAGATGGAAGGTGGGGAGACACGCCTCAAGTGAGGGTCACTGGGGCACGACCTGAGGTTAGGGCTCCGCCACCACCCGCACCGCCGCCGCCGGCTCCTCCTGTGCCTATAGCCGCTGCCATGCAAGGGGGACCGCGCCCCAACAGCCCGCAAGCTCGAAGCGGGTGTGTTTACTGCAACGAAGAGAGTCACATCAAGAGGGACTGTCCTCATCTCACCGAGGCCTTGAGGTTGGGAGTGATCAAGCTACATGAAAACAAATGGGTTGTGTCACTTGTGTGGGATGACGAAGAGCGCGTCCCCTTCTACCCCTCAATGAAGATAAATGTGGACAAGAGGATCGCTCTGCGAGAGGCGAGGCTAGGAAAGCAACCCGAGAGCAGAACGGCCGCGAGCACGTCCCGGGTCCAAATGATGGAACCCACGGGTGGAATCTCTATACGGGAGCCTCAAGTCTCAAGCATCAAGTTTGAGGAGGCGGAACCCGATGTCCCTAGTCCCCCGCCTGCAGAAGTCGAAGTTCAGGAAGAAGGACCCTGTCTGCGAGTAAGGACCCAAGTGGGGGCTGGTTCTTCAAAAGGTAAGGAAACCGCCGCTGCAGACGGGGGTAGGAAGAGCAAGGATGAGGACCAGTCGATGGTCGATGCGAGGACTTTCGAAGAAAGAAAAGGGGAGGAGCCGACATCCCCTGAGTCTCCTAGGAAAAGGGTCCCCAAAAAGTTTGAAATGAAGTGCACACTCGACGAAATTGACACCGTCGCACGTCTGCGAAGGACGTTGATGCAACCGATGCAGTGCACCCTTCTCGAATATTTGGCAGCTAGCAAGAACGCAAGAGAGGATTTTCTTAGTATAACCAAGAAGGTGAGGATCCCGCTCGCCGGAGGTCCCACAGTTCCAGGGGAAGGCCCGCCCAAAGAAGAGGTGCAGGCGGTCCGCCTTACAATGGAGGAGATGCCAGCAGATCTTTTCTCGGGAGTTGAGCCGCGGAAGTTCTATGTGCTGGGGAGCGGCCATCTTTGGGCCAAAGAAAGCGTAAAAAGGATGAGGTCCCTAGTAGATAACGGGTCCGAATCCACCGTTTGTAGGGATTCCCTTGCGCGAGAGTTGGGCTTAGAGGTAGAGAGGGGGTTCGCCATGTCCATGGTGGTAGCAGATAACAAGTTCCAACTGGCGGAAGGAGTGTGCCACAACCCTATTATTGACGTGGCAGGGGTTGACACTACCGTGCCTATTTTTTCAGTTAAGGAGTGTTCGTCCGAATTGATCCTCGGACGCACTTGGCTAAGCGTCGTGCACACCACGATGGTTGATCTTCTTGGCGGGAGTCAAACTCTTTCTATCCAAAGTCCGGACGGGATCCGGGTGATCCTAAAGACCATGAGTGCTCGAGACGAGCGGCAACGTACCAGTGTCCCGAGAAAAATAGGGACTCATTTGAAGGTTTGCAAGGTCCGCCTTGAGGAGTCGCCTTTTTCCAAAACGGAGCCTCCCGGGGACAAGATAGAAGTCAAGGAGGTCGGGGACCGTATCTTGATAGATGGTATCGGCTACGATAAGGAGGATGAGGAAGAAGAGTTCGGAGGGTGTGTAAGGCTGTCTTTTTTGGAGGAATCCCCCTAGTTGGTGCACCTAAGAAGCATAAAACCGTTGCGGAAAAAGTAAAACCCGCCGCGGTCAGCCGGGATAGAATGGGGGAAGAGTCGATATCGGAGGAGGAGATAGCCGAAATCATCCGCAAAGCGTAAAGAGACCGAGGGGCAACGGATCACTGCCGACAGGCTAGCTAAGATGGATATAGGGGACGGGAACCTCACAGACCAGGAAAGGGAGTATGTAGCCATGGTTATGAGAGGCTGTGACAAGGCTATAGCCTTTGACGATTCGGAGAGAGGGAGGACAGACCCTAGGTACGCTAAGCCGGCTCGAATCCATACCATTCCCCATGTACCATGGAAGGATAGGCCCCGGTGGAAGTGTGCTTAGAAAGAGAAGGAGGAGATCGTGTCCTTTATCAAGGAGAAGATAAGGACATTTGTCGCGGAACCCTGTGAAAGTGCCTACTGTAACAAATGCTTCTTCATACGGAAAGGAGGTAGTGGTAAACTCAGGTGGATCCAGGATCTCCAAAGGACCAACGTCGTCACTATTCGGGATGTAGGGTCCATACCTGAGGCGGACTTACTCGTTGAAGGCTCGGCCGGTCGCTCGATCTATTCGGTCTGCGATCTCTTCTCGGGCTACGATGAGATCCCTTTAGATTATTGGGATAGACATCTGACCGCCATGCACACGCCGCTAGGTCTGGTCCAAATGATGGTAGTACCGATAGGGTGGACCAACGGTGTGGCGGTATTCCATAGGGCTATGATCGCGGTCCTCAAGGAATTCATACCCGAGAAGGTGGAGGTCTTCTTGGATGACTTTCCAATCAAAGGGTCCATACCTAAAGACGAGACCGAGGTCTTTCCGGGGGTAAGGAAGTTCGTGGTGGACCACATGGAAGACGTGAGGGACGTCCTAGCGAAATTGGACGATGCCAACCTCACCATGAGTGGGACTAAGAGTCGCTGGGGAGTGTCATCCATTAGGGTGCTAGGCTTTATCTGCGACAAGGAGGGGTGGAGACCCGACCCCACGAAATTAGAGAAGTTGATGAACTGGCCGTCGTCGTTGAAGTCGATCACGGAAGTTGGGCGGTTTTTAGGGGTTGTGGGCTATTGGAGGATTTTTATTAGAGCCTACAGCGAGAAGGCGGAACCTCTTAGAAAGCTGCTTAGGAGAGTTGAGGAGTGGGCTTGGGGCGAAGAGCAGGCCGCGGCCATGAATATCCTCAAGGAAGAGTTCCGCAAAGGGGGCCAAGTCCTAGATGTCCCTTATTTTGAGGATAAGGAGAACCGGCCTTTTATAGTCTCTACGGATGCAGGGTCGTACTCGGTGGGGGGACTCCTGTCTCAAAAGGATGCAGAAGGGAAGGAGAGACCGTTGCGATTCAAAAGCAGGGCCGTCAACCCCGCCGAGCGGAAGTATAGCCAGTTTAAGAAGGAAGTGTTGGGGTTGCTGCACTGCCTAAAGACCTTCCGTCATTACATCTACGGGCGGTGGTGCCTCCTGAGCGTCGACCTAACGGCAGTGGCCGCAGTCCTTAAAAAAAAATTCCCGCTGACCGATCCGACCATCGCTCGATGGATGTTACACATTAGACTTTACGATTACTAGGTCGAAAGAATATCGGGGTCCAAAAACCAGGTAGCGGACAGTTTGTCCCGATTCCCCATCCGGGGAGAGGACCTACCCAAGCTCGAGGAAGTGCCGTTGTCGATGGCCAAGGGTGAGGTAATGCAAGTAGCAGCTAATAGGGCACAAGTAGCAGTGACCATCCAGGAAGAAGAGGAAGCTCCTAGAACCTTCCTCGCCAATCTCTACGACGGGAAGTACCGGGACATAGGACTGTATTTAGCCGGCAGGGAAGCAGGGACTTAGAGAATCCAGCGAGAGGCACTCAGATATTGCCTACGAGGAGGCCATCTCTTTAGGAGGCCCACCAAGATTGCGATTCCCATGAGAGTATTATGCGACCCGGAAGAGAGGAGGGCGGTCATAGAGGAGCTACACGATGGGGTCGTTAGAGGCCATAGGGGGCTAAAGGGTACTTTCGATAAGGTCCGTAGGCTCTATTGGTGGGACGGACAGTACGCGGAGGTCGAAAGGTACTGCTCGACCTGTGAGGCTTGTCAAAAGAGGGCGACGGTTCGTTACAAGGAGCCCCTAGTTCCTTTGCTTCCCACCGTTCCGGGGGAGAAGGTCCACGTGGACCTAGTAACTATGCCAAAGGGGACCTCACCGGATTCGTAGAAGCAAAGGCCATTAAGAAAAAGAGGGCGGACGAGGTGAGCGATTTCCTCCAAGAATACATTGCTCAGTATGGGTGTGTCGGGAAGATAGTCATGGATAGGGGGACGGAATTCTTGAGCCAAAAGGTCAAGACATTGTTGGAAAAGGCAGGGATCAAAGCGGCCTATACGACCGCCTATCACCCCCAATGCAATGCGCCCGTAGAGAGGGGTCACCAAACGCTTGTAGATGCCCTGGCGAAATGGTGCAAGGGTCGCACGGAGCAATGGCCAAAGTATTTGCGGTACGTGGTTTGGGTCGATAACATCACGGTCAAATCAAGTACGGGATACCCCCCTTACACCCTTTGGTTTGGTAGGCATTGTCCCCTGCCCATCCAGTTCCACGTCAACACTTGCTATGTTACCTCGCGTTCATTGAACGGGCGTTTCACATTCAAACTTTGAACGTGGTGAACGCGCGTTCATTGAACGGTGGTAAACACGTTTGACGCGTTTGCGCAGGGGG